>PVIA01007808.1:0-78904 GCA_004024845.1 Tonatia bakeri
TAGGTAGAAAATAGGGGGAGGGCAAGAATAGTATGGGAAATGTAGAAGCTAAAAAACTTACGACACATGGACATGAACTAAAAGGGAGGGGAATGTGAGTGGGAGGGGGTGTACAGGGTGGAGGGGAGTGAAGGGGGAAAATGGGACAACTGTAATAGCATAATCAATAAAATTAAAAAAGAAAAAAAAAGACATGTTTTCCCTCATCTGCTCTTTGGTTTCCCACTTCCTATAGCGGGGGGGGGGGGGGGGGACATAGATTATTTCCCTTTAGAAACCAGTTTTGCAAAAATTAATAGGTTCCTTCTACTTCTCCAATGGTGAACAGTGCTTTGTTTTTTTAAATATTATTAAATATTGAAATTAAACCTATTCAGTGGGTTCTAGTCCCCTGCAAGCATCCTTTTTGAAGCTCAAATAATACCAACTTTGGTCAGCTGGCAAGCTGTGCATGCTGACTTTTGAGCCCGTGTGATCACTCTTGTCCTCTTGGAGGCTCACTTTGAACACCATTCTCTCCGGCTCTGGACTCAGCATTTTCCAGGGCCCTTGTTGTTCTTGTTGTTTGTGTGTTTTGTTGTGCTTTTAAGTGGGGGATGGTATTTCAGGACTGCACTGGGCACTAGGGATGCTCTTTGCTCCTGGGTTCGTGGAGCTAGGAGATATATATTTAAAGGAAAAATAACAATACTAATACTAACACTAATAAGGGATTACTGAAAACAGTTTGAAAAAAAATTTTATGTGTCCTCCCTGCTCTCCTCTACTTTTTTAAAAAGTTCGTGCTGCATGTATGTTGTTCGTACTACATTCACATCATTACATACTAAATAATCTCCATTTTAATTCACATTCAGTTTTCTAAATCGATTTTATTGAGGTATAATTTCCAGTCAGTATTCATTTTAAGTGCATGTACATGAATTTTGACAAATGTATACACACATGTAGCCCTGACCACAATCATATGACGTACTTCCAACCCCTAAAACGATCTCTGTGCCTCTCCCATCCATGGCCTCAGGAAGCCACCAATGTGCTTTCTGTCACCATGGATTAGATTTGCCTTTTCTAGAGATTCATGGAAATTGAATCACATGCAGTGTCTGCTCTTTTGTGTCCAGCTTCTTTGTCATTCAGCATTTTTTGGATATTCATTCACATTGATACAAGTATCCTTAATTTGTTCCTTTTTGTTTTATATTTTTTACACAAAAAGTGATTTATCAATTCAACTGTTGAACATTTGTGTTATTTCCATTTGGGGGCAATTATGAATGAAGCTACTATGCACATTCTTGTACAAGGTGTTTTGGGGACATGTGGTTTCATTTTAGGTAAATAACTAGGGGTAGAATTTCTAAATCATATGACAAATGTTACATTTAATTTTATTGAATATTTTAAAAATATTTATTTCTAGAGAGCGGGAAGGAAAGAGAGGGGGGAGAAACATTGATGTGAGAGAACAACGCCGATCGGTTGCCTTTCCTGTGTCTCTAACCAGGGAACCAGCCCGCAAACCAGGCATGCGCTCTGATCAGGAATGGAACCAGCAACCCTTTGGTTTGCGGAACAGTGCTCAGCCCCCTGAGCCACACCAGTGAGGGCGAATGTGGTTACATTTTATCAGAAACTGCCAAACTGGTTTTCGTAGTAGAGGCAACCACCGCTGGCTGGTGCGGCGCAGTGGACTGCGCACCGGCCCGCGCACCACGGTGGGTGTAACCCTCACCAGCAGCACATGAGCTCCTCTTCCGCGCTTTCGCCAGCACTCAGTGTTGTTCATCTCTCTTCCTTTTAGCCAGCCTAACTGGTGTGTAGTGGCGTCTCATTATGGTGTTAATTGGTATTTCTCTGATAAGCAGTGATATTTGAACATTCTTAAGTGCTTATTGGCTTTGTATATACTTTCTGAAAATGTCTTAAAATTTTTTACTGGTTTTATTCGTTTTTATTTCTGATTCTCAAAAGTTCTTTGTATAGTCTGAATACAAGTCCATTGTATACAGTTTCCTCCCAGTTTGTGACATGCTTTTTAATTTTTTAACAGGATTTCTCAAAAAAAATAGAAAATTTTAATGGAGTTTAATTTTTCAAAATGTTTATGATTATTGCTTTTACGTGTCCTTGCGTGGAAATACTTTCCGACCCCAGGTGGTTCTCTTCTGGGGTCACTTTTACTCTGTCCCACATCCCCTCCTCCCCACCAGGGACTTTATCAGTGTCTGGAGACGTAAATTGGTTGTCACACTGGAAGATTGATACTGGTATCTACTGACTAGAGACCAGGGACACTGCTAAAAATTTTACAATACTTACGATATCCCCTCAACAAAAAATTACCCAGCCCAAAATGTTGATAATGGTTATGTTGAGAAAACCTCACCTTGAGGTTTTATGGTTTTAATTTTTATTTGAATGTCTTTATTCAAGTTATTTTTTGTGCAAGATGTGAGGTTTGTATCAAAGTTTATTCTTCTGTCATATGGATATCTAGTTCTAGAGTAGTGATTTTCAACTAAAGAGTGCTTTTTGCCTCCCAGCAGACGTCTGGAGACATTTTTGGTCGTCCCAAGTGAGAAAGAAGTGCTTCTGGCTTCTAGTGGGTAGAGCCAAGGGCGTTGCCCAGTGTTCTACAGCGCACAGGACGGCCGTAAAGAATGATCCGGCCCGAATGTCAGTAGTGGCACTGTTGGGAAACTGTCTAAAACTGTTGGTTGAAAAAGCTATTCTTTTCTTCATTGAATTGCCTTGTCACCATAGAAATGTGGGTCAGTTTTCTAACTCTGTTCTATTCCATCAATCTATATATGTGACTTTATGCCAGTACCTCCTGGTCTTGTAGTAAGTTTTGAAACCATGTGGTGGAAGTCCTGCAACTTTGTTCTTTTTTTATAATTGTTTTGGCCCCTATCAGTCCTTTGCATTTCCATGTAAATTTTGGTATTAGCTTGTCAATTTCTACAAAAATGCTAGGTAGGATTTTCACTGGGATTGCTTTGAATCTATAGAACTTGTATTTTACAGATACCTCAAAATAGTGTTTAGATTGCCTTTTATCCTTTTATTACTTAAATAAAATCTGATCATCGCTTATCTTTTAATTAGAAAGTTTATTCATTTACATTTATTATACTAATTGGTGTATATGGGCTTGCTTGTTGTTACTACTTCTCTTACTTTTTCTAAACAACTTCTTTTACTGCTTTTACAGGAATTGACTCTCCCACCCCTTCCTTTTCTCCTCTCTGTCGATTTGGCATTTACACATTGTTTTGTTTTGTTTCTTTTTTCTTTTAGGGGTTATTCTTGAATTTTTACATTGAATTTTTCCCCTCATTGAATTACCTTGTTACCTTTGATATGTGGGTCATTTTCACACCTCTATGTTGTTCTATTAAGCTACACCTCCAAAGACCACACAGTGTTTTGACTTTCACCACATCCTCCTGATTGATAGTGTTGTTTTAATACTGTCTCTTTTTAAGACCCACTTATATTACTGTTTTATACAATGTTTAATTTATCTAATTTTTTTGTCTTTATTCTCAAATCTACAATCTGAAATTCTCCTCATTATTCCTGAAATGCTGTATGTTCTACATGTTCCTTTAATGAAGTTCTCTTGGTAATAAACAATTCTTTTTTTAATCTGGAAATATATTTATTTTGCTCTCATTCTAGTAAGATTGTTTTTTTTTTTTCTATACATACTTGTAAGTTGACAGCTTGCTGTATTTCTTAAGATTTGAAAATAAAATTCGACTTTTTCTGGCTCATGTTATTGCTATTAAAAAGTGTTATCTGTTTAAAGTCATTTCTTTTAGGGAATCTCTCTTTTCTCTCTAACCTTTCTTTATTTGTGGTGTTTTACAGTGTTGTTGCAATGTGATTTTTTTTTTCCCCTGCTTGGTTCATTTCGTCTTTCTTTCAATTTTTTTTTAAGGAACATATTAAATTTCTTTACTAAAACAGTGCTGCCCACCTCATTGCTTATCCTGAAGATTGAATGAGATATGTCGTGTAAAGCATTAGCACGGGATCTAGAATGTGATAAAGACTCCATGAGTGTTATTGGTTGATGCCTTTATTATTGACATTTGCATTATTGTGAATTCATATCCTTCAATTCTAGAAAATTCCCGGCCACTTAAAATGATTGCTTCTCCTTCATTTTCTCAACTCTGTCATGCTGGGATTCCCGAATACTGAGTTTAGACCTCAGTTTTTCTTCAGATTCTCTTTCTTCTTTTTGGTAAAATATACATAACAGCCCTGACTAGTGTGGCTCAGCGGGTTAGACATTGTCCTGCACGGCCAAAGGTCGCTGGTTCAATTCCAGGTAGGGCACATGCCTCGGTTGTGGGTTACTTCCATGTTGGGGTGTGAGTGAGAGGCAACTGATTGATGTTTCTCTGTCACATAGATGTTTCTCTCCCTTTCTTCCTCCCTTACCCTCTCTAAAGAAAGAAAGAAGCAAACATACTATAAAATTTACCACTTTGGCCATTTTTAAGGACAGTTAGATGGCATTAAATATATTCACACTGTTGTGAGCCTTTTCTACAGTCCATCTCCAGAACTTTTTTATCTTCCCAAACCAAAACTCTACTCATTAAATATGTCATTATTCTCCCCTCCCCCAGCCCCTGGCAACCATTATTCTTCTTTGTATCTGTATAAATTTAATTTCTCTAAGTACCTCATATACAATATTTGTCCTTCTGTGATTGGCTCCTTTCACTTAGCATAATGTTACTAAGCTTCAATCGTACAGTGTCAGAATTTCCTTCCTTTAAAAAAGTTATTTAATACTCCTAATATAAAATTTGCCATCTTAACCATTTTTAAATGTCAAGTTCAGTAGTATTAAATACATTCATATTATTGTGTAGCCAATCTCCAGAACTCTTTATCTTGTAAAACTGAGACTTTATACCCAGTTCTGAGCTGTTTCTACTCAACACTCTGACACCAAATTTGTTGAGGGATGGGGGCAAGATTGCCCCACACCAACCGATTCTCCAACTTTCCAGATAGTAAGTAAGCCTAGGGCTTCCATGAACCCCACCTCTGATTCAATAGTTTTGCTAGAATGGTATACTAAATTCAGGAAAGTACTTGCTATTTTCACTTTTTATAAAGGATACATCTCAGGAACAGCCAAATGGAAGAGAGATGCATAGGGCAAGGTATAAGGCAAGGAGCACACCACCCTTCCAGCACCTCCACGTGTTCACCTGGGAGCTCTCTGAACCCCATAGTTCAGGGTTTGCTGTTGATGTTTCACTTTGTTGGCATGATTGGTTATCATTGGCTATTAGTGACTAGCTTCCCTACCTGGAGGTCAGGAGTAGGACTGAAAGTTCCAGCCCTCTGGTCATGCCTTGGTCTTTCTGGCAGCCAGTCATCTCATTAGCATAAAGACATTCCTAGCACTCAAGGGATTGTACAGGTATTAGGAGCCATGTGTCAGAAACCAGGAACAAAGACCAAATGTACCTTTCTTTCTTTTTTATCCTCACCCGAAGATATGTTTATTGATTTTTTAGAGAGAGAGGAATGGAGAAAGAAAAAAACATCGATGTGAGAGAAACTTGGTATCAAACCTACAACCTACATATATGCCCTAACTGGAATCGAACCCACAACCTTTTGGTGTATGGGGCATTGCTCCAACCACTGAGCCAGCCAGCCAGGGCCCAAATGTGTATTTGTTATTGTATCACCCATTAAACAATAACTCCTAATTTCCCCCTTCTCCTAGCTAATGGCAACCACCATTCTCCAGTACTTTCTGAATTTGTCTAGGTGCTGCCATGAATGGAATCATACAGTATTTGTCTTTTTGTGAGTGGCTTATTTTATTTAGCATTGTATCTTCAAGAATCATCTGTGCTGTTGTATGTCTGAATTTCCTTCATTTTTAAGGTTGAATAAGTATCCCATTGTATGTGTATGAACGTTTTATTTATTCATCCATTGTTGAGCACTTAAGTGGCTTCTGCCTCTTGACTGTTGGGAATAATGCTGCTGTGCACATGGATGTACAAATACCTGTTGAGATCTTTGTTTTCCAAGGGTTAAATATGCTAGGCTCATGTTCAGCTCTCGGCTTGATCTTAGAACTGGTTGAGGCATTTGCCTTCAAGCTACTTCACCTTTTATGGATTTTTTTACTGATCACTGGCCCTCCTCACTCTAGGTGTTTTGATTTTAATTATTTATAGTCCTTGGAGATTCTTCTGTTTTACCGAGCCCAGCAGTGCTATAAAAATTGTTAGTTGTAATTTATCTAGGATCTAGTGTTATTTGGATAGGAGTGCTCGTCAAGATACCTATTCAACAATACTGCTAGATGTGCCTATTAACTTTGAAACATATATGATATCTATACACAGTGGAATACTACATAGCAATAAAAAGTGATGAAATATTGCTCTTTGGGACAACACGAATCGATCTTGAGAGAGTATCAAGCTAGGTGAAATAAGCCAGATGGAAAAAGACAAGAATTATATGGTTTTATTCACATGTGGGATATAAAACAGAAAGCAACAAACAAACTCATAGGTAGCATTATGGAGATTATCAGAGTGGAATGAGGTAGGAGAAAGAAGAAGAGATAAAGGGGTTCAAATATATGGTGACAGAAATAGACTAGATTCTGGGTGGTAAGTACACAATGCAATATACAGATGTTGTATTATAGAATTATACACCTGAAACTTACATAATGTTATTAACCAATGTCATCCCATATAAATTTTCATTTAAAAAAATATGTGTATGATACCATTTTTTATGACCCAAAAATAAAATTTAGGGAGATCGTCATTTTCACCTTTCTGTGTAGTGATAGATCTGTGTTGTGTGCATGCATGTGGTTTTGGGGTATTTAAATTTCAAGTTATTTTGTGTGTTAAGTGATATTCAGGGGGTGAATGATGGGGAACAGCCTGAATCTCTTAACCTTCCTTGTTCACTCTCAGCTGTTTTTCAAAGACAAATAAATTATTAGTTAAAAAACCTTTTTAATTAAGTATATCACATATAATGTTCCCTTAGTTGCTTAACATCTACCAGTTGTGAAATACCTTTAATAATATATAATCTATTGACTACAGGTATAAAATTGTCTTAGATTTTTCCTCTGACTCTTTCTCTTGACAAAGTTACTGGATTAAGGAAAATTCAAATAAAAGCACTGTGGCATCCAGCAATTTTACCAAGAAAGATGTGCCACTAAATGTCTAATCAGAATGGTCTCTATGTCACGTGGTTCTTTTCTGACTCTGTATGTTCAGATTCTCACAATGACTACCACAGGACAGGAGTGTTAGGGGTGTTAGTTAACTAATGCCATCAATGTAGAACGTAAGTATACTGGTCTGAGTTTGCAGGGGACTCTAGTTTAAAAAACAAACAAACAGCTTTTTCATGTTAACCTGCATCTGCCTTAGTTGCAAGTAATATTCCAAATACTAAGGGCAATGTTAAAAAGTATGGAAGGAAGGGGAAGATGTGAAAGAGCTGGGAGTGAGGATTAAGAGGGGAAGACAGGGATGTGAAACTATAGATGAACAGATATACTATAGTACAAAGTTACTGATTTGTAATGACATTTTATTAATGTCTGAAGGGAAAGGAGGTACACATAGGACATGCTTATTACTAAGGGCTTTTGTGATATAAAATATATTCTACAAGGATCAGATTAGGTTCATTGACAAGAACAAATACCTTGGAAGATAATGCCTCTGTAGTTTAAAAATTGTAAACCCTACCCCCACCCAAAACTGCTATGTTCCTTTGAGTTATCTACATGTTATCACAAGGCAGGTGTTGGGTAAAGCTGTGAGTTTTATTTCCTTCCTGGTTACATTTCCTGGTAAGTTATTAATATTTTGAAAAGGGTTTGGAGAAAAGAAAAGTGCTCCATGTTTGAATTAAATCATTTCTCTTTTTTTGGTTGTAGATTAGAATGACATGTAAGATAACTACGTTAATTCTTTGTGCTTAGCAGTCTTTTTAGGATATTAAACATTCCTAATTATTCATATAACTACTTTTATGGCAGTAAAGTGTTTTGAAATTTTCATGTGGCTTTATTTCCTTGACAGTTTCTTAATAGCATATAAAATATGTCTTCCATTTAATTTTAAATTTTAATACAATTGCTAATTTTAGTATTATTAAATATTGGTATTTTCAGAAATTAGGCATGAAAGAACTGTTATGAAAAATAAGAGATTACATCCAGTGAAGAATATACAATACACCTGGATTGTTAAAAGTTTGATTAATGAAATGAAGCTGTATTTGAAATGTATAATTATATAGCCACATGTAACTAAATTACTTTTGTTAGATTATTAAAGAAAGAAGTACAGTGCAAATGAATTTCTCTTGGTTTTTCTTTTCTAGCAAAGTTTAAGAGCTTGCATTGACCAAGTAAAAAAGTATCCAGAATTCTATACTCTCCATGAAGTCACCAGCTTAATGGGATTCTTCCCATTCAGAATAGAGATGGGATTAAAACTAGAAAAAACTCTTCTTGCGTTGGTAAGGTTTACCATATGAAAGTGTATACTTATTTTTGTTTGAAACATCATCTGTGTTTTACATAGACAACATCTGTATTTAAATTTTGAAAAATAATGAGATACCACTTTTAAAATATGCAGTATAAATGTTTCCCTTTTTAAATGGATTCCAGTATTTGGTGTTTTTAAAAATGTCACCACCCACTGTATTTCTTGATTTTGTTAGTGCACATCTTAATGTTACTGAATATACGCAAGAAGTCGTATTTTTTCTAAAAGGAATTTTATGCACAGTCATGGAAGTGTGGTGAAGAGGATAGTTTAGAGTTTCTACTATACCCTGTGATCATTTGTACCTCACAGTATGAGGTGAAAATTTAAAGCTGCAGGAAAAATTCTATGGCACCCTTGTCTTTGGCCCTTTTTATATGCATATATAGTGGTTGTCAAGCAAAAACATGAAAGTCTTGACTTAAGAAGACTCTAAATTTGACATTTTCATTTAGTAGAATGAAGAATTTTAACTTCAGAGTTTCTTACGATGAAAGGATACTCAGAAAAAAAATGCATTAAGATTTTTGCAATAAACATTTATTTTTTTCTTATTTAGGGTAGCGTGAAATATGTGAAAACAGTATTTCCCTCAATACCTGCAAAGTTACAGCTCTCAAAAGATAACACATCTGCCACTGAGACACCAGAACAAACCGCTGCAGCTCTGCATTATGTAAGCTTGAAGGCAGTTTGGGGTCTTTAAGCAATCTTCTGTACCTAATAAAGTACATATAATCTGTTCTGAAGTTCTCTTCCTGAATTTCTTCAGTTCTTTTTATTACTTCATTAAAGACATTTCCACGGGGTTGGGGGCAGGAGGGGATAAGTGCACGAAATGTTAATGGGAAAAAATACAATAAAAAGTGAATTTAAAAGAATAAATTTCCAACAAGCATAATGAAATAACAAGTCTTATGTTGCTTTCCAGGATATTAGTAAAGATCCAAATGCAGAGAAGCTTGTTTCCAGATATCACCCTCAAATAGCCCTAACTAGTCAATCATTATTTGCCTTATTAAATAATCATGGACCAGACTACAAGGAACAGTGGGAAATTCCAGTGTCTGTTCAAGTAATACCTGTTGCAGGTTTGTGATTTGCCATGTCAGGTAATGCTCTTACCAGAGGGGTTGTGATGGTTCTATTTCAGCAGTCTAATTGTAGTCAGTTATCAAATACAGAAATACAAGTTTTGATTTAAAGAAGATGTAAGTTTGACATTTACAGTCAATAGAACTTTTTTTAAATAGATGGTGCTACCATAGAATTGACACTCAGAGATAAATGAGTTACTAGGTCTACAGAACCTGTATTTGTGTTTGGACCAAGAGGTATTAGAGAAATAATTATGGTTTAGGGTGACCAAAAACACATGATATGGTCAGGTTCTTTATCTTTCAGTGAAATGAAGGAATACAATACTTGATTAGGCAGCCTCAATTGGGCGGGTGAGTTTCCAGGACTTACTTGTCTGTTATTGTAATTCAGAATAAAAATAGGGCTATACTTACAAGCATAGGTTAGTCAGTCTATTGAAAGTAAAATTATATCTGCATGTAAATTCCTCTGTACAAAAGATTATTCCCTCCCTGGCTGGTGCGGCTCAGTAGATTCTAATAAATGAGGACTGTGTCTAATGAAACAAAACTACGAATTAGAATTAAATGTAATATATTCTCTGGTAAAAATTGTATCACCTTTTGAAAGCATAACCCTGTAAGACCTGGGTATTAATGATTGTGAAAGTATAACAATAAAAGCAGAAATCCTTTTTGAAAATTGTTAGAAAGAAAACATTTTTCTTGCCAGTTTTATTCTCTGGTCCTCAGATCTCTAAGGGACTTTAAAGATTTTCTAGTTTAAGGTTGTCAAATATATGGGACTTGTGCTCCCACTTTCCTAACCTATGTCTCTTTGTTTAGTGATCCTTCTGTCATACATCCTGGGGTTTTTTTTCTTAAATTAACTACTAGAAACTGACCACCCTCTTCTGTTTCTTTTTTAAGGTTCAAAACCGGTTAAAGTAATTTATATTAATTCACCACTTCCCCAAAAGAAAATGACAATGAGAGAGAGAAATCAAATCTTCCATGAAGTTCCATTAAAATTCATGATGTCCAAAAATACATCTGTTCCAGTCTCTGCAGTATTTATGGACAAACCAGAAGACTATATACCTGAAATGGATGTATGTAATGGTTTTTATTTCTTAAGGGAATGTATTTCTTTATTCTTTTGAAGCCTAAAGTTTTATTATAGGTCTCTAAATCTGTAGATAAAAATTTGAAACTTAAAATTGAACCCCAGGTCAAGCTAGTCTTTTGGCAAGTAACTTAACTTCCCTCAGCCTCAGTTTTTTTTTCCTTTTTTTTTTTTTAAAGTGATAATACCTACTTCACAAATTGTTGTAAGCATTAAGATTGACATTACATGTAAAATGCTGAGCACGGTCTTTAGTGTACATGTAGGAAAAACTCAATGACATTGGTAATTGTGGTGAAGTTTTATTTAATTATTCTTACTTATATTTAAGGGTTGTTTTTTTTTTTTTAAGTATGAAAAGGAACAGATGAATTTGATTGGTACAGAAAGTATTTGGCCAGATTGTTAATTCTTTTCAGTATACTTAGTAGCTGTGTGACCCTAAGCCAGCTACATAACCTCTGTGTGTACTATGCTCATCTGTAAAATGGGTATCATGATATTATTTAACTCATGAGAATATTTGGAATTAGATGAGTTAATACATGTAAAGCATTTAGAACAATGTGTGGCCCTCCATAAATAGTAGCTTTTATTATTTTGTGTATTTTTAAAATATTTTTCCATGATTATTAAAGTGAGATATTTTGTTAATACCAAACTTTCTTCATTTGTTCTACAACTGTTTATTGATAATACTGTTCTATATTGCACTGAGGGTACAGCAGTGAATAAAAATAAAGTCTCTTTTGGAGCTTTCATCAGTGGTGGAGGGCACAGATAAATAACAAAACAATAGCAAAAAAAGCAGATAGTAATAAATGCTATGCAGAAAAATAGAGTAGGTTGAGGAAAGGAGGTAGAAATGGGAATATTTCTAGAGATTCATGGTCAAGAAGGCTTTTCCAAGGATGGGAAATATGAACAGAGACATGAATAAAGTGAGAGAGAAAACAAAATTAGAAAATAAAATAGAAAACATTTTTTATTACTGCCTAAGAAAGAGCTCATACTATCTTAAGGATACTAGCCTTTTGTGTTTTATATTTGTTTACATGTTTTTCTCTGTTTGCCATTTGTCTTTTAATATTTTTATAATGTATATGTTCATAGAACACTTCCAACTTTTCTTAAATTTTTTTGTTTTACATTTTGAGATCTACCTAAAACTTATATTAATGTGAGGTAAATGTCACAAGTAACAAATACTATGAAGAAACGTGAAGTAGGTTAAAAAGGATGAAAACTGACAGAGTAACTCCTTTCATTAATGACAGACGACATTATTTGGATCTTTCTCATTACTGCTGACACCTAAAGCTAAACAAAGTAAAGAAATTCTTTCTTAAAGTCATCAAAGAGCTCACAAGATAGTGAGGAATTACAGGGCTGAGAGATCAGAGAAGACCGGAACCTAGGGAGGTAATGCTGTCACTTAGTGGGGTTTTTTGTGTTTTTTGTTAATTTTTTATTTTTGCCCTGGAGGGTATTGGCCAGTTCTGAAGAGGCCACAGGAAACAAACTGTGGTTTTGGCAGCATGACGAGACCAGGGAGACAAAAGTCACAGTTCAGTTTTTCATCAAAGGCTTGGACCCTGCAGGGCAACACCCCGAAAGTAAGGGTGAACCAGAAACAAATCAGCTTTGTCAAGAGGTTGTAGCTTGACTTTTCAAGCCTGGAACTTGGATTCAGATGCCTTTAGATTACTGGTGTCTCTAGACATGTAGCAAAAGCAAATGAAAATAATTCTTAGAGGAACATCACATCATTTTGAGCCTCAAATTGTTTCTGCTAATTACTTTTAAAAATACAGGATAATTTTTTAACTCTTTTTAATCCTCACCTGAGGACATGTTTTATTGATTTGAGAGGGAGAAGATAGGGAAAAAGAGGGAAACGTCAATCAGTTGCCTCCTGTACATA
The DNA here is from genome assembly GCA_004024845.1 of Tonatia bakeri. Lineage (NCBI taxonomy): Eukaryota > Metazoa > Chordata > Mammalia > Chiroptera > Phyllostomidae > Tonatia > Tonatia bakeri. The sequence continues at coordinate 12,730 of PVIA01007808.1, forward strand.
CCCCACCCAGGGACTGAGCCTGCAACCCAGGCATGTGCCCTAATCAGGAATTGAACCCTCAGACTTTTGGTGTAAGGGATGATGCTCCTACCAACTGAGCCACCCAGCCAGCGCTAAAATATAGCATGTTTTAAAGTAAGTTCTTACTATAGAGATAACTGGAAACAGGAGGGGATCGTGCAGATACTATGAGCTAGAGCCATCAGAAACGATTGACCAAAGAAACGCTCACATGAGTGGATCTTAGAATTATCCATCAAAAGCTATTAGCCAACTCTGTTAAACTGTACGATACGCAAAGATACTAATGCTTAAAAATTTCCGGGAGGAACCGGAAACTTTTAAAAGCCAATCACGTTTGAAAAAGAACTAAGTAAAAATTTTAAAACTGAAAATATAATAAGTACAGTTAAGGGGAAAGACGGAGACAACTGTAGTTGAACAAGAAAAAAATAAAAGAATTCTGTAAATGGGGTCATTAAAGCACTTAGATATGCTGAGAAGAGAAGTAATACGCTGAAAGATGTGTCTGGAATGACGATCTGTGATGTGACACAGACGACAAAGAGAGGTGAGACTGTGGTGAGAATGTCCAGCATGTAGCTGCACCCAGAAAGGCGGTGTGAGAGAGACTGGGACCAAGTCAGTGCTTGGAGACAAAGAGAAAACTCTTAAAAGCCCTCAGAGAAATAAAAGGACTGAGGGTTAGACAGACAAATAACTTCTCAACAACAACAACAGAAGCCAGAAGACATTGGAATGATATATTATGCTAAAAAGAAGAAAATCCATTTACTAAAATTTTCTAACCATATTAAACAACATCTTTTTCATTAAAAATTGAGTTTGGTACCAGTAGACCTCCTCTAATGGATATTTTTGAGGCACAAGGAAAACAATCCCAGTGGAAGGAGCAATGAAGAAAAAAGTGAAAATAATGTATATAGGCTCTAATTTTAAGTGATTGCAGGGGCGCTCAAGAAGTTAAGAGATTTCTAAGGTTTCTAGATTTCTGGGCACTAAGAACTCTAGAAACTAACCAGCCAAAGTCCTTTCCAAGACAAAAGCCTTCACTCAGGAAAAATTCCTGGTAGTAGAGTCCACATTGACCAGAACAAGGACATTAAAGGTAAAAAAAAAAGAAGTTTTCAGATAACTATAGGAGAGAAGAATAGAGGAACCAGATGTCAGAATACACTCAAGATTCACACACACACACCCGAACCTACATGTGTGCATACTGCGTGGTGACGATGAAGCGTGAGCGTAGAACCGTGAAGCTAAGAAAGCCGTCCTGGCACATCCCCCACACCGTGGTTCTCCCATGGAAAGCCCGTCTCATTTACACAGGAAGAACACGAGAGGACTGTTGGTGGAAGCTTTTACAAAGGTGTTAGAGGAGAAAGAAGCAGTTGCTGTAACATTTCTGTAACCAAGATGTACCCACAAAATGTGAAAACTGTGTTCATTCTGGAAGTCTCAATTCCAGAAATGTAGCTCAGAAGTACACCAGGAAAAGAACAAAATGTATGTGCAGGTTATTCATTGCAGTACTATTTGCAGTAGTAAAAGATTGAAAACAATTCCCACGTCCCTCAATTGGATATTGATTAAATAAAGTGTACATTCTTAATAGCATAATGAGCAGCTATTAAAAAGAATGAGGAAACTCCAGATATGCAGCTATATAGTGATCTCCAAGATATATTGTTAAGTGAAAAAGGCAGGGAAGAAAACATTTCCTGTAATAGGCTACTTTTTATTTAAGGAAGGAAGAAACAGGATGGAGCAAAAGTAGGCTTACAGTTGTGAGTACGTGAAACAGTTTATTCTTGTATTACTATTTATTGTATTATTTTCCATATGAACAACTGTAAACCTTTTGTCCCGCCTTGTATATATACACACATATTTGCATACATTTTGAAAGAAAATTCATACAATGAAGAATAAATTTAAAACTAATGAAAATGGTTAGTTGGAGGAGGGATGGAACATAGTAGAGGAGGCAGGATTATCAACTGGATTTCTCTGAATATCTTTTGTTTTATAGTTTTAACTTTAAGCCATATAAATATTTTACATGCCTATAAAATAAATTTTAAAATATTAAAAAAGCCAATCAAAGCTGAAGTGAAACAAATGAATCCACTGTATACCAAGTTAGTAGTTTAACCAGAGAAAAATTATTTTAAGTGATTAGAAACTTGATAATTTGACTGTACAGCCCAAGAGATTTATATCCTAAGTTCAGAGAGAACTGCTGAAAAATTTTAAACTGCATATTGCTGTTTTTATTTTGAATACATTAGTATGATAAAGCCAATAAGTTTATATTAAGCACTAAGAATTTCAACGTAGGAGATAAAAATGCCAATCAAAGAAGTTAAGTAAATGCCTTCTGATAATACTGGAATCAAATCAAAAAGACATCGGAGCCAACTGGAAGGGTTTCCCATTGGCCAGAGATGTGTCAGTTTGACTGTGATAAAGGGTGACTGCAATGGATTGAAATGTATGAAATATGTTAAAATCCATGAATTTATAATGATACTTTACAAAAAAGTACTAGTCACCTTCGGAGAATGCTTGTATGAGAAGTCATTATTCTGACAACTGATTTAAAAAAAATCAAGTATTTGTCTTGCCTTTCCAGTACGAACTATATTTCAGGGTAATGAGAGAATATGACTGTCATCATTTTGTAGCTTCTAATGAAATAGTGAATCTAGGCAATGATCCTCATCAATAGCTGCTAAAACCATTAGGAGATCAATGAGGAATTTTATAATGGCTAGATTAAGTTGATGAAACCTGATGAGCCAACAAATCAATTGTAACATCACAAGAAGAAAGATAACCAGACATCATTAGCCTCCTGATTGAAGGGGGAGCACGAAGTGCCACACGTAACATATTCAGGTTAAGAAAAGTGGTACCTGAACCTGATCAAGTTACTAGATCATTTTAATAGGAAATTCCAAGGATATAAGACTGTGTTAAATGACATTACAGGGATGCACAAGTTAAAATCCAAAATGGAGACATTTTTACAGGATAACTTAATCTGTTTTCTTTTACAAATACCTGGGCGTTGAGGGAGTTGGCCGAGTATGAGGAGAGTCATTTGACAAATTAAAGAAAATTGAGAGATGTATTAACCAATTGGGTACTGATTGCAATAAACAAGTGTAAAAACAAATCACGCTGAGAAATTTTAACCGTTGGTGTGTTATTTTATAACATTGGAATTATTAACTTTTTCTGATATAATTAATGATATATTTTATACAAGAATCCTTTTATAGCTACACCATATTTATAGATACATACTATTTACAGATAAATGATATTTTTAACTTAAATTCCATTGTGAGAATTGTTTCCCAGTTCATTAAATTTTGGTTTTATATTTATGAAATTTCTTTATTTTATTATGATTATATTTCTTATTTCTTGCAAATGCTATGAATGATACTTCCGATCTTTAATGTCTGCTTTCTAATTTTTGCTTTTAAGAATCATATTTGTTATTATCCTATTAATTCATTTAATAATTGGAGTATTTCTTATTTCCAAGGACTTGGATATTTTGTTTGTTTACATTTTTCTTAATGATGTGTTATTCACTTTTAAACAGAGAGTAAGACCTTAGCAAATTGTGCTTTGTGCTGTATTGATGTTTTTTTAATATTAATTTATAGTCCATCTTTGGAAATGCCCGTTGGATTCTTGGGAGGGAAAAGGTATATCTTTGTAGTCTGAATGTATGTTTTCAGTTATTTATATATATTTCTTTCAACCACTTAATCTCATTCATACTTTCTGTTTCTATTTTACATATTGGAGACAGTGTACCATTGACCAAGTACAGTAGTTTTTCTGTCAAATTTTCCTTTTATTTTTAAGTTTTGACCACCTATTTTGATGTTTTTGGCATGTCACAATTCATGACCAGACCATATCTATTTATCATGGATTTCTTGTTTTTCAGCATAGGACTCCTTTCCTTGTCTAATGCATTTTGCATTGAATTCTGCTTTGTCTAACACTTAATGTTGCCATTCTGTCTTTATTTCTTGATGTTATGCCTTGTGGTCTTATTGTTTAATATTTTTGTGAAAGAATGTTTTATGTAAAATAGCATATAGTTTAATTTTATTTTTTTACTAAATCTAGTCATCTTTTTACTTTAGTAAGAGATGCCATTTACCAAGAAGCTACTATGTGCCAGAGACTATATCAAGCAACTTTCTATGTACTGTTTCTCATTTAATCCTTAGAACAAATCCAAGAAGATGACCCTGTTATCACTATTTTAGTGATGAAGAAATTAAGGTTCAGAGAGGTTAAAAAAACTTAACACAGGTTGATCTTACTCACTACTTAATTGCTGTCAGAGGATTTCTTTCTCAGATCCTAAGCTGCAAAGCTAACAGGTATATGTAGCTCAGGCTGTAACCAAATTTCCATGGTATGTGTTTAAAGTGCTGTGCCAGATTGAGGAGAGATCTGCTGCAGCTTGGGGGAGAGGACAGTTTATTCCTGAATAAATTAAAGCTCTTCCATTATCAAAATAGTACATGAAAAACTATGCTTCCATGGCTTTGTGTCCTAGAATACAATAAAATCACTTCCTGTCCATTTCTCCTCCTGTTACTGAGATTTGTTTTCCCGGAGTAGATGTAGAAAGAAAGTCACTGATTGATGCACCAGACGCAGAGGCTGGCGACCCTTCACAGTGGCAAAGAGGCTTTTCTCCTGTCAGCTAAGTCCAGGTGTCTCTGCAAGAATGGGTGGAATGGGTGTGAATGAAAATCTGCTTCCTTCCTCTTTTCTTTGTGGTCCTGTCTGTTTTTTGATAGTGGAAATTCCTCATGGGCTGTGATAGTTCACAAGTATTCCCATTCCCTATGTTGTTACAGCTTGGCAAATTTGTGTTTCATCAGTGTTTCAGTGGGAATGTAAGGTTAAATAAGTTAGTTGGTAGTAGTTTATTGCCATCTTAAGCAAGAACCTTTCAGAGCCATTAGACTTCTGCTTTTAGAGAGCATGTACTGTGTATGTGAGGAGCAGGGGCATTAAGAGATAGATGAGGTGTGGCCTGGAATTATTGCTAATAGTTTACCAATATACTTTCTTAAGATGTCTAATGAAGTTAATGAGTGCCGAAAAATTGAGACCCTTGAAAATTTGGATCTGGATTTTGATGACGACGTCACAGAACTCGAAACTTTTGGAGTAACCTCCACCAAACCAGCAAAGTCACCAAGTCCAGCAAGCACTTCCACAGTATCCCACATGAAAAATACTCCCACAGCCCCCAGTGCAGCAGCCACTCCCATGGCACCAGCTGCACCAGCTGCACCAGCAGACGTTTCTGCTCACTCTAGAAGTTTATCTCAGATTCTAATGGAACAGTTGCAAAAGGAGAAACAGCTGGTGACTGGTGTGGACAGCGGCCCTGAAGAGGGTAAAAAAGATGATCGGGGATTTGTACCATGTGGTGAGAAGGCATCAGGAAATTCTGACAAACCTCTGATGCAAGATGGTGACTCAAAAACATCGGATGCCTTAGAGTTAGGAAGCTCTGCAGAAAATGAAACCTCTGATAAAAATGGCATGGCTACTGATACTGTGTATGCTGGTGAAAGACTAAGTGTTCTAGAGGACACAGACAATTCAAAGGAAAAGACTGTTATATCAGAAGCAGCAAAAACTGAAGATGCAATGCTTTGCAGTAGTGATACAGATGAAGACTGTTTAATCATTGATACAGAGTGTCCAAAGAATAGTAATGGAAAAGCAGTTGATGTGGGTTCTAATTTAAGTTCTAAGCCAGCCAGCCCAAACTCTTCCTCAGGAAACCAGACTAATGCTGCTTGCAGTTCTGAAGAGTCCTGTGTTCTAAAAAAACCTATCAAACGAGTATACAAAAAATTCGATCCAGTTGGGGAAATTTTAAAAATGCAGGATGAACTCTTAAAGCCAATTTCCAGAAAAATACCTGAATTGCCCTTAATGAATATAGAAAATTCTAAACAACCTCCTGCTTCCGAACAACCCTCTGCTCCTTCAGATACCTCTAGTTGGCCAAAAACTGTATGGCCTTCTGCATTTCAGAAGCCAAAAGGACGTAAGTAAATATTAATTTAAAAAGTTTGTATTAACTGTTTTGCCCATTCCTTGTCAGGGTTTTTTCCCTCATTCCCTCACTTCCTCTTTGTTATAACTTGTCTTACAATCTTTACGTAGTCATTGATAAATCATTTTTAAATCTACTGATCAGTATTTTAACTTCAAACCTCTCTGAATATATACCCAGAGTTGTATGGATTTTGTAACCTGTGTTTATCCAACATGCATAGTGACTGCTACGCTATAGGTAATGTCATTTGCCAAACTGATGAAAGGGAAGTACATCAAAAATAATCGTAAACATTTATTACTCCAAAATTTATTTATTCTTAGTGTTTTGTGCTTTTTCGTTTTGTGAAGTACATACAAAGCTGCACTTCAGCTCTGCCTAGGTTAGGAATAACATTTTTAAAAACTTTTTATTTTCTCACTTCATATGTTGTCTCATTAACTTATTCTTTGTCTAGGTTTAGTTAAGATAGTTGTTCAAAGAAAGAACCTTAAAGCTTCGATTTCGGTTCTTGCTCCAGTTCCAATAAAAGGAACCAAGTGGTAATAGTGTGATGGTCAAATGAGATGAACTAGAAAGTTAAAGTTGATAGAAATTTAAAAGTAGTTCATTGAATTGTTTTATCTTGGATTATGCTAGATAAACAACTAATGTATTTTAAAATAAAAATGAGAAATATAATTATTTTTAAAGGATTGCCATATGAACTTCAGGACTATGTTGAAGATACATCAGAATATGTAGCTCCTCAGGAAGGAAATTTTGTTTACAAGTTATTTAGCCTGCAAGACCTGTTGTTACTTGTACGATGCAGTGTCCAGAGGATAGAGACCAGACCACGTTCTAAAAAACGGAAGAAAATCAGAAGAGTAAGTTGTTACTTGGGGAGTTAGGGTGTACTAGCATAAGTCGATAATCAGCAATATTTAACATGGCTTTGTTACCAAGTTTAATTTTAAGTTGTTGATCATTCTTATAGTAGTGTTTCCAGGTTGAAATTTTAGTAAAATACTGAAAACATCCTTAATAAGGAAAAGTGCTTAGTTAAATATAGTATCACAAGTGCTGATAATGTTCTTGCATGAAATAACATAAACTTGGTGGAAAATGACATCATAGATTTGACCTAGACTGGCACATATGTTCCTGCTTTCTCTATAAATTTGAATTCCATTATGTCATTCTAACCTCTTTCTCTCTTACTTTGGGGACCTTCTTGACTCATTTTAGAAGTCCACATTGTGAAAAGTAGGCTTTCACACACATTTGAAAAGTCTTCCCAGAATTGCTAGGAGACCAGATGTCATTCTTTCTTTTTCCTTTGTTGTTTCTTTGAGGTTTGATGTCAATATTTTCCTTAGTTAAAAAAGTTTTTGCTACAGTTTTCATTAATTGACTCTTTCAGCAGTTTTCTGTGTTTGATATTTGAAATTACCTTCCAAATTAGTTTGATTTGTGTGTGTGTGTGTGACCACTGAACTCTGGTGAATAGAGTAGCTTCTATATTATAATTGATTATGTAAGAAATTATGAAGTCTTTAATTTTTCTCGAGAATTTTTTCTTTTCTGTACATTTGTTATAGTATATATTTTTTGAAGTATTAATGTCTAGCCTACCACCCAGTAAGGATCCTCAGTCACTACTTTATAAAATTCCTAACTTATCATTTGGTTTCCATCACTACTTCAGGCTTGAAATTTTAGAAACCCAGTGGTTTTGAATTAAATGTATGGGGGAGTGTTTTTTGTTTTTGCTTTTTGTTTTAATAAGGGAAAGTCAAGGTGACAAAAAACTGTACATTTGGCAATAGTCTCCTTGTTACGGAACAGACCTGGGGGTTACGCACTCCCTCTGTCACTATGGATTCTTTGCCTGCCGCCAGGAAATTGGAATTATGGCTATCAAAGCCAGATTTTGGTGAAAAGGAAAGGAACTATTTATTCAAAAGTTATAGAGGCTTAAAGTAATGGCAGAATGTCACCATTAAACACTCAAAGTCCCTTAAAACACCCACAAACACACACAGTCCTTCCTTCCCCCCATTGCCCAGTCAGGCGAGTCAGGGGCACCGTCCATGGCTTGGCTAGCTCCTGGTTTTTCACAGTGATCTGCTCAGCCTGCAGGCCTCCCTCGGTTCCTAGCACCATCAGCTGTGTTGCCACTTATCTCGAGATCTGAATCTAAATCCGTGTGGTATCTTACCATGGCCCACCAGCAAGAGTCCTTTCACCCCTTTCCTTCCTGCAGTGTCTTTCTTGCATTCTGTCAAACCACTAAGAGAGCTCTGCATGGCTGCTACATCTTGCTTTCCTGCTTCCTAAGGCACATAGTAAAGGGAGCCCCAGAGCCACGTGGTTGGTCCCCCAAAACCATGTGCTTAGACCCCCACATGGCTGCTGCGCCTGGGTTTAAATCCCAGTGTGAATCTTCCTCTGTAACCCCATTTCCAAGTCCTCCCACAATTGGCTACACCTACCAGCATTCCCATATTTTTCCAGCCTTTCTTGGCTGCCATAGTCAGTCCAGGAAGGTGTGGGCCTGTGGCATGGAGCCAACCTTGTCCGAGCTCTCACACAAAGGTCGTGAAGGGGAGCTGCCTCCCAGTTACAGCATGGGTTAAAGTCACGCCCATCTCCCTGGTTCAAAGCACGTCCACAGCTACTTAACATGTCTGTGAAGCTAGCCAGCTGGTATAGATGTGTAAAATAACCATTTTTGCATGTCAGCAGTGAAGCTGGTCAACTGTTGCTATGCAAAATAACTCTCAGTGGCCCTGCTCCATGTGTCCCATCCCCCAGTGCAGACTTTGGGGGGTGAGAATATCGTGTATTTTTACATTTTCTGGGCACCCTGAGTTCTGGATCCCATTGCAGACCCCTCTTTGGAGGGGGCCCTGGCTGCACCCTCATTACATCCTCCTAGATAAATACCAATATTCTCTGTATTAAATGATTTTACTTTATTTGTTGATTTTTCCTGTCTCATCTATATTTAACTCTGATCAATTTAATGGCCATAGCATAAACATCTCAAACACGTAGAGTGTCAGTGCTATGGATTATCTTTCCAGGATGTTATTTTTATTTAGTTAGTTATTTTTTAAATCCTCCCCTGAGGATGTATTTATTGATTTGAGAGAGAGAAAGAGAAACATTAATGTGAGATAGAAACATTGGTTGGCTGCCTCCCATACACATCCCAACCCGGGATTGGACCTGCAACCTTTTTGGTGTATGGGACAATGCTTCAACCAACTGAGCCACCAGGCCAGGGCTCAGAGTTTTATGTCTTTAATTCTTATTTACTCTCTGATTTATTTGGGGAATAACCTTATTTCTTTCACTACCCTGTGAACCCATACCACTTTGCGTTGAACTGCCAGCTTATAGCACTCAGAAATTATTGATGGCCAGGGTCGCTCAAGTAAGAATTACCTAAGGGTTGTTTTGAATACTTACTTAATTCCTGAATTCCTATTAAAGATACTGTTATTTACTTGACTAAAGTGAAATTTGCAAATGTCAGAACAGAACCTGATTGGAGAGAATTCACTCTACATTAAAATATATCCAAACAATCCAGCCCCAAAGAATATCTGAATAGCCTTGTATTTCTGATTGTGTCAAATCCAGAATAAAATGTAAAAATTTTCAGTGAATAGTTATTATATTGCACCTATCATTGTATGTAATAAGGTTTAGTTTTTACCAAGTTTAGTACACATGGTTTAAATTCCTTAATAGAATATGTTTCCTTTGGAATCATATCCTGTTTATGTCTGTTTCTCCCAAATGTTTTATACCATAGAAACTCAATAAATAGGTATTGAATAAATGAAAAAAATTGAGGGGTGAGGAAGAAGGAAGGTGTTCTTAAAGAAGGGAACTTAGGGAAGTTGAGGCACTAGTTTGAGAACTTTTAAAATGGTACTATTTAAACTGTAATTAGGTTAGAATCATCCTCATCAGTATTTCCTGCTTAAAAATCAACTTGCTTAGAGAAAGCTTTAAAATATGTTTAGAAGTCTCTCCAACCTCTGATGTACAAGAACCTCATCTTCTTTAGGTCTTCAGTTTTCTGTTACCATGGTTGAAATTTTAGTTTCCAATATCATTTATCCTTTTTCATCAAATTGCTGCTTAATAAGAACTGCACATCAGAGAATTTGTAGCAGCAGCCCGTCTCCAATGATGGAATGAAACAAAGAGGGCTAATTTGGACCAGGGGTGAAGCTAGAACTTAGTGAGGGCTGCACATAGGTATGAAATCCACACCAAGTAACTTGGGATGATTTAATATTATGTGTTATTATATGTCTCAGTTAACCAGATTTCCTAAGAGATGTATTTCTGAAATGATTCGAAATTTTATTTTTTATTGAATTTATTGGGGTGACATTAATAAATACAATTTTATAGGTTTCAGGTATACACCTCTATAATATATCATGGAGCCAATTATTTTGTAATTTAGATTGGTATTCCAGGATGAGAAAAAGGTTAATGAAGGTGTTTGAATATTAGGAAAGAATGGAATGTACCCAATAGGATCAATGACAGGAAATAGATATTTAGGAATGTGTGTAAAAGTCTAAAAGGTTTATGTGAAAAATTAAAAGACAGAACCAAGAAAAGAAGAACAGTTTTCACTTAGGAAGAATAGGAGTACCTATCAAGGGAGAAAGGAAATATTAGTTTTAATTTTTAGTTAGAAAATTGTTACTGCATTTAAACTTTCACTTTAATTTTGGAGTACTAAGGTAAAATATTCAGACTTTCTTTCCCTTGGCTTCCTGGAGATGGCGGTAGAATACATACAGAAATTAAAGCCAGATTCAGGAGTTAGTTTTACAAATACTGCAGTATTATCAAAAAAATTCTCCAAAGTATTTTCTTTTCAGAAATAGTACAGTAATATCTTTATTTTAAAAAAAAATCTTACCTCTGTTATCTATTTCTGATTCAAAAGGGGAATCTCCTTCATCAATTGTTCCTTTCCCAACACTGCTGTAAACGGGCTGTGTCCTTGATACAATTTCTTACCCTCTGAGCCCTCATTTCTTTATCTCTAGCTACTGTTTGCAACTGTAAGTAACTTTAAATGCAGATTGCCAGTTGCTGAAGACTTATTATACAATAAAATGCTTGATCAATAAAATTATCCTAATCATCATATAATCTATTTTTATGTAAAATATATATTTTTTCCTTTTTCTTTTTTTTTTTTTAATCAAGGGGCCTTATTAACTGAAAGTTTGGCCCGTGGAACAACAGCTTGTTAAAAAATGCAAAACCTTGGTCTTCACCTCAAATTCCACATTTTAATGTGATCACATTCCTATGCACATTGAAATTTAAGAAACACTACTTTAGAGTTTTAAAACATTCAAAGGTAATCACATGAACCAAACCTTCTGTTAGCAGAAGTTTTACTGGATTTGAATTGTTCTTACCACCACCACTGTGCCAAGCCCTTATTTGCCACTTTGTGAAAATCAGAAATTCTGAAACATTTATGAAATATTTTCAAGTATGTAATTAATGACAGCTTAGTGTAATTTCAAAAATATTGTACTGAGTAGCCATGTCACTTTAAGTTGCATAAATCATGTGTTTCTCCTTCTGCAGCTGGGACTAGAGATACTGCTGTTAAGAGCAGAATTGTCTTTGGCAGAAATGAGATGACATGACTAACGTTATATTATTTCACAAGCATTTGTTTCCTTGCATATCCTCCTTCAGACCAGTAACGGGTACAGTTGTTTCACTTAACCTGTTTAGTGTCCTGACCAGTACACCCTAAACGGATAATTTGCCAGGTACTGAGTGTCTACGATAAAGCTTTCATGTTAATAAAGCTGATGGTATTCACAGACGTTAATGTGGGTATTAATGCTCATACACTCATAGAATGAAAACAAACTGCTCAGAGTATTTGAGCCTCGATAATGTGAACGTGACTAATGCTTTAAAGGGGCAAAAAATAAATCGTTTTTTTTATCCTCTTGAGAATTAGCATATTTCACAGTCATTCCTTCCCAGAATCTCGTTTTAACCTTCGAGCAATTATGTATCATAGGCTCTGTTCCAAGGTTTCTGCTGTCAGATTCCCTGACAGAAGTCAAGTTTGTACATATGGGGCCGGGGGGCGGGAGGGAGAGGGGGGTGCTGATTGGGATGGGCTTTGGTGGGGTGGGTCAGGATCTCTTATTCTGCCACATCTTGCCCCCATCTACCAAGGTTCCATCTGTCTTTCTGTCTGAATCCTACTGTATTTGAAAGGATCAAACAAAATCACTTGAAAGTGTTTGGAAAGTGACAAACTGTAGGCAAATGTATATGCTGTTAGTGGTAAATTAATGGGAGTTTGAACAAGTGTAACCTTGCATTGCAGCAATTTCCAGTTTACGTCCTGCCAAAAGTGGAGTATCAAGCTTGCTATGGGGCTGAAGCTCTGACTGAAAGTGAAATCTGTCGCTTGTGGACCGAAAGCTTACTGCATTCCAACTGCTCGTTTTACGTCGGTAAGTCGCACAAGAGGCTCGCTCTCCTTTTCCGTTCTCTTGAAAATACATACTGTGTTTTGCCGTGTATGATGCACATGCATGTTTTTGGCCCAGACTTTCAGGAAAAAAATCTTTAGTTTTAAATACTTTAATTCAGTTTTTTATTTATTTATATTTAGAAACAAAACCGGTCATCCTATTCCAGGGTGTCATTTCGCATACAGATATCATTATTGTTTTCTAGAGTTACACTTTTAATGCATAAGCATAAATAAAAGAATTAAAAGCATTTATAGTGATATGGAAATAATACTACCCATGTATAATGTGCATCGTTATTTTTCCCTCAAAAATTTGGACAAAAATAGTGCACATTATACACAGCAAAATATAGTACTTTTTTAACATTATATTTTATTGAGTATGCTGTTACAGTTTGTCCCGGTTTTCCCCCTCTGCCCCCCTCCACCCAGCACCCCCCACTCCCTCAGTCGATCTCTACACCATTGTTCATGTCCGTGGGTCACGCGTGTAAGTTCTTTGGCTACTCCGTTTCCTGTGCTGTACTTTACACCCCAATGGCTATTCTGTAACTACCTATTTGTACTTCTTAATCCTTCTTCGTAGTTGTCGGACTTCCATTCAGCTTGATTTCCGACGGTTCTGAGTGATGGTGGTTCTGTGGTTTAGCTGTAATTTTGATGTGGTCGTGTGAGGAGACGAGCTGTGTTTGCCCGTGCCTCCATCTTGCCTGGAAGTCAATACCTGCTTCTTAACTCAGTCATAAATGTCTGCCCCATGCTTTTTGTTTTCAGATTTGTGATTGTGTTAACATGCCTTTCTATTAAAACACCATTCCTACTCCGGAGTTAAATGGTAGTGTGGGACTAGTGATATCAAATGTTTGATTTACCTCTTATTCCCTATCTATTTAGTTGTATGTGAATGTTAACGATATTATTTTATTTTTAAAATATATTCTTTAACCGTATAATTAACTACAAGTATAGATGTTTTCTGCTGAACTTCTTTAAAATTACTTTTTAATTGCTTTAAGCATATATTTTGAAATGTTTTTAGAATTATAATGACATTTTCAAAATCTCAATTATTGATGACTTTTTTTACTTTGTTTTTGCTTCGTTGTCTCTGGGGGGTGCGTAGTTAGGCAGGGATTTAGTTTGTGTTAGCTGGGTCCATGTACTGTTAATGCACTTCACACGGAGAACAGCTAATCATTAGTGATACTGCCCCCTCCCGGTTGAATGTGCCTGATGCCACAGGTCAGTCCCAGCCATCTCAGGCTGCTCCCCCATTAAGCCGTTTTTGGCCTCCCATCTCTCGACACCCTCCGATCTCTCGACGCCCTGTCTTTTTTCCACTGCCCTTGTGACTTGTTGCTTTCTACCTCATTGTTACGTTCTACACCTTTCCTGTCTTCCCATTAAACAGTGAACAGTTTAAGAATCGAATGAAACTGTATATTCTTGTAGTACTTAACACAATTCCTGGTATATAATCAGTGTTATGAGTGTGTTTTTCTTGCTTAATCCAAAAAGTTTTCATACTGGAAATTTTTTTTCCATGTTTCAGTTAACCAATATTTCATCTTCATATTCCATGAAAGTATTAATAAGATAATTGATTCATCCTCTCTGCTTAGCTCAGAAAGGAAGTGCTAAATGCACTACTTGGTGGCCCTCTCGCCCCCTTCACCCTTCATATCACAGTGGCAGGGGTTCATCGTAGCAGTTTTTGACCAGTGACTGCAGTTTCAGGGTTCTCCCACAGGTTTCTAGCCGCGAAACACACCGACAATCCACCCACATACCAAGTAGTTGCCATCCACATCCACTTCAGAAAAGGACCAAAGGAAAACTTACCACTGAAATCCTCTTTAATTTAAAGTACTGACAGAGAATAGACATTCACAACTAAAACATTTAAGTTTTTTTTTTTTAAACAGTACCAGTTGTAATGTAACGGCATAGATGAACAGTTCGCTCAAAGGAATTCAGCTTTATGTGTCACCATAGTGTCAGGAGGACCACTGTCCTTTCTAGTACATTATCCAGTACCGCCTCATCTATAAATTGGGAATTGCAATAATTTTTATTTAATTTAACTTTTTATTTTTCAATTACAGTTTACATTCACTATTATTCTGTATTAGTTTTAGTGTACAGCAAAGTGATTAGAAAATCATGTGCTTTACAGAGTAGTACCTCTGCTGCCCCAGGTGCCCGTCCGACCCCGTGCCTAGTCACCACAGTGTCACTGGCCGTGTTCCCTGTGCTATAATGTACGCCTCTGTGACTGTTCTGTAGCTACCAGTTCGTGCTGTTTCATGCCCTCACCGTTTTCACCCCAAACCCTCTGCCTTCTGCCAGCTGTCAGTCTGTTCCCTTCTCTAGGAGTCTGTTTCTACTTTGTGTATTTTATTAATTAGATTATACATATAAGTGAAGTCATATTATTGTCTTTCTCTGTCTGACTTATTTCACTTAGCATAAAGTACCCTCTAAGTCCATCCATGCTATCACAAAAGGGAACATTTCATTCTTTTTTTATGACTTAGTAATATTCAACTGTATACATATGCCCCAGTGTTTTTATCCACTCATATATTGATGGGCACTTGGGTTGCGTCCATGTCTTGGCTATTATAAATAATGCCACAGTGAACATAGGAGTGCATATATTCTTTCAAATTATTGTTTCAGGTTTCTTCAGGTATATTTTCAGAAGTGGAATCTCCGAGTCATAAAGCAGTTTCATTTATAATTTTTAGAGGAACCTTCATACTGTTTTCCACAGTGGCTGCACCAGTCTGTGTTCCCCCCAACAGTGCACTAGGGTTCCTTTTCTCCACATCCGCACCAGCACTTGTTGTTTGTTAATTTATTGATGAGAGCCGTTCTGGTAGATGTGGGGTGGTGTCTCATTGTGGTTTTGATTGGCATTTCTCTGATGATTAGTGACATTGAGCATCTTTTCATATCTCTATTGGCCATCTGTATGTCTTCCTTGGAGAAGTGTTTATTTAGGCTTCTGCCACGTTTTAAATAGGTCGTTTATTTTTCTGGTATTAAATTGTCTGAGTTCTTTTAAATTTTGTATATTAACCCCTCATCCGATGTATCACTGGCAAATACATGTTCCCTCATTCACTTGTCTTTTGGTTTTGTTGATGGTTTCCTTTGCTGGGCAGAACTTTTTTTTTAGTTTGATGTAATACCATTTGTTAATTTTTCTTTTGTTTTCCTTGCCCAAGGAGGAATACCAGAAAAAAATATCGCTACAAGAAATAGGGAGATTTTACTGCCTATGTTTTCTAGGAATTTTATGGTTTTGAGTCTTACAATGAAGTCTTTGATCCATTTTCAGTTTATTTTTGTATATAGTGTAAGAAGGCAGTCTATTTTTTTTTTTTGCACAAGTCTATCCAATTTTCCCAACACCCATTTATTCAGTAGTCTTTATCCCACTACATGTTGTTGCCTCCTTTGTCAAATATTAATTGACCATACAGGTGTGGGTTTATTTCTGGGCTCTTTTCGGTTCCACTGACCTATATGTGTTTTTATGCCAATACCATTGCTGTTTTGATTACTGTGGCACTATAGTATAGTTTGATATCAGTTGTGTAATACCTCCAACATTGTTCTTCTTTCTCAAGATTGGTGAAGCTATCTGGGGTCTTTTGTGATTCCATATAAATTTCAGGATGATTTGTTCAGCAATAGTTCTGTGAAAAATGCATTTGCTATTTTAATAGGGATTGCACTGAATGTATAGATTGCTTTGGGTAGCATGGACATGGTGTTAATGATGTTAATTATGTTAATTCTTCCTATTCATAGCATGAGATATGCTTCCACTTATTTGTGTCTTCTTCAGTGTCTTTAGTATCTTAAAATTTTCCACTGGTCTGTTACCTCCTTGGTTAAATTCATTCCTAGGTATCTTTTTTGTTGTTGTTGCAACTCTAAGTGTGATTGTTTCTTATTTCTCTTTCTGATAGTTCATTATTAGTATATATAATCAATTTCTGAATAATAATTTTGTATCCTACTCTACTGAATTCATTTATCACTTCTAGTAGTCTTTTGGTGAAATTGTTAGGGTTCTTCTCTATATATAGTATCATGTCATCTGCCAATAATGAAGTCTAAAGGTTTTTTTTTTTATGTACAGTTTAGCATATAAAACTGCCATCATCTGTATGGCTTACTTCATCTAAAGTATTCTTAAAAGTTCGAAGTAATCATTGTCCCATGTGCTGTTTATCCTCAACAATCTTACCCACTTAAAGCAATTCATTTTACTGTAATGGGATGGTGTACCTGGTTTCTTTGACAACTGTTTGGTGAGAAACTTGCATTGTATGGATGTGTGGTTCTGTTTTCTCTGGGGATTTTGTGTGTGGGTAAATATGTTTTGAAATGCTATTTTTTTTAAGATTTTATTTATCCATTTTTAGAGAGAAGGGAAGGGAGGGAGAAAGAGAGGGAGAGAACCATCAATGTGCGAGAGATACATTGATCAGTTTGCTCTCGCATGCCCCAAACTGGGGATCTGGCCTGTAACCCAGGCCTGTGCCCTGACTGGGAGTCCGACTGGCGACCTTTCAGTTTGCAGGCCAGCACTCAGACCACTGAGCAACACCAGCCAGGGCTGAAATGCTATTTTTAAAGCATCTGTGGGTTTTAAGTTTTTTCAATGTTGTTATATTACTCTTTTAATTTAAGAAAAATGTTGCAACAGGGAGGGAGTGTAGGAGACAGGGTAGGCCCTCATAACACTTAGTATGGAATTCTCTGTGTAGTTATTTTTGACTGACCACATTTGATGTACGCTTTAATACATATTTTTAATTACGATTTCTTAAAAAGGTAAGAACTGTTAGTCTCTTCAAAGTCAAATTTAGTAAATGTCTAAAAAGATTTTATTATATTTAATGTTCCCTTTCTACAGTTATTAAACCATTAAAATATCTTCGTTATTAGAAATGTCATTCTATGATGAGTGTTAAAAATGCAGAGGTGAAACTAAAACTTAGCATAGAAGATAACAAGTAGGATGGGAAAAATGGATTTGTTGTCTTAGAAGAAAAATATCTGGTAAAAATGTTTCTAATTCTTTGAGCACGAAGCAAATGAAAGAGGGCTAGGTATGAAGATGAGATATTAGTTATATGCGTTTTTTGTTGTCGTAATGATTGGCATTGGCTTTTCAGGTAATGTGTTTTCATAACTAAATATTGAGAGTTAAAACAGGAAAAACAAAAGCGGTACTATTTTCAGCATTTGTGAGAGTTACACTTATAAAAAGCAAATTGATGTTTTTGACCTTGGTATTGGAACATGGTTTTTGTATCGATCTAACGTTTAACTCAGGGCTGTGTATCCTTGGAGCATTTGAGGGCCTCGGTGTTGTGTCTCAGCCTGTCTTGTCGTGGAACCTACACACTGCTTTTTAAAGTGGAAGCATCGTCTTGAGAATTTGTCGCTCTGGTCTTTGGAATTCCACAATCATGTCACATTTGTAAGAAAGTAAAACTTTGAGCAGACTGTTTTGATTTTATATTTAACCACAAGAAATCTCATGGTCTTCCTTAATTAAAAATAAGTCAGATATTTTCAGCTTTATTGGGTTATAATTGACAAATAGAGTAGTAAGATATTTAAACTATACTTTGGTAAATTCATATATGTATACATTGTGAAATGATTTCTCCCATATATAGTTAATTGACATACCACCTCACATATTTATATTTTTATTTTTTGATGAGAACATTTAGGTTCTGCTCTGCCAAATTTTAATTATATAGTACTGTGTTATCAACTATAATCATCATTTATACATTAGATCCTCAGACCTTATTTTCCTCATGCCCCTATCCCTAAGAATCACTTTTCTACTCTGTTTCTATGAGATTTTTTTTTAACTTAGATTTCCTGTATAAGTAATACCAAGCAGTATTTATCCTAGTCTGACTCATTCCACTTAGCATAATGTCCTCAGGGTCTATCTTTTTGGTCATAAATAGCAGAATTTCCTCCTTTGTCGTGTCTGAAGAATATTCCATTGTATATACACACCGCATCTTTATCCATTCATCTGTTGAGGGACACTTAGGTTGTTTTCATATATCGGCTGCTGTGAATAAGCTGGCTTTTGTAATCTAATTTTTATCTGAACCAAGTATGTCTTAGAGATGTATAGAGCATGCCCAAATGAAATTTGACTTTATCTGTTTACTTTGATAGTAGGTGTGTATTTCTCTAAAAATTTAATCTCCATAAAATTTCAACTTTCATAGCAATTAGAAACACCAATATTTTAAGTTGTTATTCTTAAATTGTGGGCGTAGGGGCGTATGGATGTGTAACCTTTGCTACATTCAGCACATTTTTTAGAATTAATACATCTTTTGCAATCTGACTTTTTATGTCATTTTAAAAACAGCTTTACTTAATAAACTTAAAACTCCTCTTTTGGAATGTAGAGTTCATTTATGGTCATCACAGTTTTATAAAAACATCTTTAAAGAGACTAGATAACTTGTTTTTTGGTTTTATTTTGTTTTTTTAATTACTGCAGTTGTTTTCAAGTTTGATATTTTACTTTAGGTCATATTGATGCATTTACTTCAAAGCTTTTCCTGCTAGAAGAAATTACCTCAGAAGAATTAAAAGAAAAAGTTTCGGCACTCAAGTAAGGTTTATTTTGTGCTCTCATACAAGCCAATACTTGATGATTTTGAAGGAAGCTCAGGAAATGGCAAAAATTAAATAAATACTATAATCAAATTAGGGATAAATTTTTGTGTTCTGTTTTACACTGTCTCACCTATTTTTGTTGTTATGGAGGGCACTTCTCTTCCTGTAGAACTGGAACTGTTAAAAAGTAAGGGGTCTTTTGTTGTTTAATTTTACATGAATGTTTTCTATTTTATAGGATTTCAAGTTTGTTTAATATCCTCCAACACATTCTAAAGAAATTAAGTAGGTAAGTACTTTTTTGATAGTTTCATTGATATTTTTTATTTTCTTTGATGGAAATTCATAGAAACTTTAAATATATGCTATTAGGAATAGATAGATTATAACCTAGAAATGTAAGATGTATTTTTCTGTGTCAAAGTTGAAGTTAGAAAATCAACTAAAAACTAATATCATTTAAACTTCTCTATGAGGTGAATTGCAGTGGTTTCCTGTTGCCACTGTAACAAATTACCGAAGACTTAGTGGATTAAAACAACACAGACGTACTCTCTTACAGTTCCGCAGGTCAGAAATCTGAAACGAGTTTTCGTTGGACTAAACTCACGTCAGCAGGGCTCCTTTCGGGGCCTCTGAGGTGACAGTCCTCTCCCAGCTTCATTTCCAGCGTCTCGTGGCTCCCTGTATGCCTTGACTCGGGCCCCACCTTCCGTCTTCGAAGCACACTGCTCAGATTCCTGCTTCTGTGTCACATTGCGTCCGTACACATTTGTAAAGTCGTTAAAAGTAACGTCAGCAGTTCTGGAAATTAGGATGCGGACATCCCGGGTGACCATTACTGCCCACCGCCGCTATACTGTTCGCATCTGCAGGGCAAGGAAGCAGCATAGAGCTAGTGATCAGAAGCCAGTAGGTCCGTGGCAGGTCTTAGATATGGATTCTCCACCCAGGCATTTATCAGACCAACATGTGAACTTGTGATATGAACTTTAATGTTTCTTCTGTTGCGCCCTTACCAAAACATAAACTACAAAAAATATTCAAGGGTCTGGTCAGAAATCTCAAAATTTTAATTCTCCTGTTTATTATGCAACTGAATATAAGTTTTCGTATTTATAAAATGATGATGTTGAATTCAGTCATTTCCCAGTTCTATGATTCTGTGGCAGGATTTTTATTTTATATATTCTGTTCCTCATGTAAAGCACAATGCTTATACATGAAATTTTCCAAATGCTTCTTGAAATTTTTTATCACTATCTTAGTTTGTGTATTAGGTTTCTACTGCAGCTGTAACAAATTACCACAAAATTAGTGTTGTAGAAAAACAAAAACTTATTATCTCGTAGTTTGTAAGTTAGAAGTCTAACGGGTCTCCCTGGACTAAAATCAAGGTATCAGCAGGGCAGCCTTCTTTTCTGTAAGGCTCTGAATATGGTCCATTTCCTTGACTTTTGTATGTTTTAGAGGCCACGTGCATTCCTTGGTTCACGCCTCTCTTCCTCCATCTTCAGACTTTCAAAGGTGCATCCCGGCCGGTGGGCCGGTTGGTTGGATTGTCATCCTATGTACCAAAGGCTTGCAGGTTCCACTCCCGTCAGGACAAATACTTAAGTTGGGGTTTAATACGCGTCAGGACACAGACAAGGAGCAACTGACCAGTGGTTTCTGTCTCTCTGTCTCTCTCTTCCCTCATCCTTCCTATCTCTCTAAAATCAGTGAATACAGCCTCGGGTGAGGATTAAAATTTTTTTAAATTTGTTTTGGACGGTTTCAAAGGTGAGTTGAGTCCTTCTCGTATCACAGCATTTCTGACCTCTTCCAACTCACGTCTCCCTCTGAGTCCCCCCGCCTCCCTTTTCTACGCCTAAGGACTCTTACGATTGCAGTTAAGACCAGGTGGTTAGGAACCTGAGCTCCATTCTAGTTCCCCTTTGCCATGTGATGTAACATTCACAGACTCTAGGGTTTAGGACGTAGGCGCTTCAGCAGGCCGTTTATTCACCATGGACGTTGCACTTTGTGGCACTTTTAAGATCCTCTTCTTTGGAGCATCTGTCTCGTTCTTTTTGAATTCTCTCTGCTGACCAAAGCCATCTTTATTTTTGGGAAAGTTGGTTAAGCTATATAATTTTTATTGATGAAAGATCAATTTTTAAAATGTTATTTATTCCTACTACCAAATCAACTATGCATTTCCTTATATGAAAATATGAAAGCAATTGTTTGGAAAAGAAATTGTCCAGAGTGTAAGAATAATTTTCTGTACCTCCTTTGTCCACACCTATTACTTTTCTACTTAAAAAAAATTAATGAGCCCTGGCTGGTGTAGCTCAGTGGATTGAGCGTGGGCTGCGAACCAGGCATCGCAGGTTCGATTCCCAGTCAGGGCACATGCCTAGGTTGCAGGCCATGTCCCCCAGCAACTGCACATTGATGTTTCTCTCTCTCTCTCTTCCTTCCCTCTCTAAAAAATAAATAAATAAAATCTTATTTAAAAAAAAATTAATGAGAAAGCCCAGGCTGGTATGATTCAGTTGGTTGGAGTGTTCTGTTGTAAGCAAAAGGTTGCGGGTTCAATTCTCAGTTGGAGCCCATACCTGTTGCGAGTTTGATCCCCCGCCAGGATGCGTATGATCCCTGGTCTTGGCACATTCTATCTCTGGTCTGGGTGCATCTGGAGGCAGCGAGTTGGTGCTTCTGTCTCTCATTGATGTTTCTCTCCCTTCCTCTCTCTCTAAAAAGCAATGAAAAAAATGTGTTTGAAAAAAATTAATGAAAATGCAACTTACCAGGTTTGTAGGCAGATCCGTATAACTAAAGCATTATTAATTCCTATTTTTAAAGATATATTGTGGGAAAGAACTGATGTTCTCCTTAGCACCTTTGAGCTAGGAGTATAAAATCTTAAGAAAGTACAGTATATTAACCATATTCTTTTAGCTCTTTATGTTGATACATTTAATTCCTTAAAAGTTTTCTAAGGAAGAAAGGAGCATGTATATTTTATATTTGACAGAACTGATTATTGTGACAGAGAGGATCATGATTAAGGGCATGGCCTGTGGAGTTTGTCTCATTCTATACCCAAGCCTTGCACACGGGTCTTCGGGCACATTGCTTATCATCTCCAACTTCGGGCTCAATAACGAAGATTATGCACCGAAGGTTCGTTGTGGAGATTTAATAATAAAATGGGTACAAGCAGTACAGCACTTTACTCACAATGAACATTCAGTATCTATCAGCAGGTACCTCATTATATTGTGATCCTTTGACTGTTTCTGCTACTTTTAAAGTACAGTACTCAGTGTAGTGAGTGTGTCACGTGCACTTCTGTATGTCTCTGCACCTATTACCAGGTACAAAGTAGATGCAGTGTTTGTTGAATAAATTAAAATGTTCGGTATAAGAATGGCATGAATGTACAGTCATGAAATGCTTTTCAGTATAAGTGTGTGTTGTCCATGATTGGACAATTAGGCAGACTATTTGTTTCCCATTAAATAATTGGAAACTTATAAATTGGCTGATATGACAGTAAAAATAAAATAATCATATATCCTGAACTTTGGAGTAAAAATTAAAATTAGTTGCCTAAAAGACATGAAAATAGTTTAAAAGACTTCTTGAATCTAATTTGATCATAAAATCACTTTTAGAGGTGGTATCCTATTTCCATACTGTTTTCGATTTTACTCACAGTTCATGATTAGGAAAATGCTGTTGAAATTGACACACTGAGTTGGGTTTCATTGTGTGGATTTAGCTTGCAGGAGGGTTCCTACTTGCTGTCTCATGCAGCAGAAGATTCTTCGCTCCTGATCTACAAGACCTCCGATGGGAAGGTCACTAGGACAACATACAATTTACATAAAACACATTGCAGCCTCCCTGGGGTCCCTTCCAGTCTCTCGGTTCCCTGGGTTCCACTGGACCCCAGTCTGTTATTACCGTATCATATCCATCATGGAAGAATACCTTGTACTTTTCCCCCGAAGTCACTAGGTCCCACAGCACAACAAAAGGTAAGATCTTTTTTTAAATTACATGTTCCATTGTGTTGTTTATTATTAATCTATTTCACTGGCTATATATTATTTCACGTTGATGTCCACATTCACCATATCAATCATAACATCATCGTAAAAACTATATCCATAGAAAGGATAGATAAAGTTGTATGCTGTCCTGAGTTTAGTTGCTGTGTCAGCGAAACTTTCTATTTTTTGTAAGCTTTATAAGTCAACTAAAGAAAGTTCTTCTAACTTGTCCAGTGGGGGCATGACTGAAGCATCCACATAGTTAAGTCCTTTGTTCCTATGAAAAGCAAAGTTATGTTTTTGATAATTTTTTTATGATAATGCTCTATTTCATTAAATATTTGAGGCAATTTACAGAATACATACAATAAAATTATGATACAATTAAAAATTGATAAGTAGGATATAGAAAAATATAAAAACTAGCATTAGTGATTAGGGACTGCAGTGCTTATTAAAAGTACAATAAAATGTTAAAGACTGTATTGTGTTTTGCTAAGTATTATATAACTCAGTATTTATTCAGTTACAATGAATGTTAGTCTCTGTATAGAATCCTTCCCAGAAACACCAGCTGGATGTTTGCCCTGTCTGAAACTTCCTGTGGGGCCATGACTGAGAAACGCCCTTCGTCCTGTCGCTTGTTCTTTATGTCATGGGAGAGATTCCAGGTTGAGTTCAGCTGCAGTAAAGGGTTTGGTCTCCACAAATCGGAATCTGAATGTTCAGGAAACAAGAAAACAATGTATTTTCCTTCCCTGCTGCCAGAAATCTTTGAGTCAAAATCATTGTCTAAGTCCTGTAGTCTCCCAGCATGTGCGCCCAGAACGCGTGTCACCCGCGGACTGTGCGGGTGTTCCTCCGCGCTTTTCCTTCACCTTGAGCAGATGCACTCAAGTCCTTTGAGAAACAGCTGGAATGCAAATGCTGAAGTTTCTAAAATAATTTAATGAATGGGTTTTTTTTTTAATATGTTCTTTAATTTTTTAATGTTACTGTTTGGGAGGATCCTTTTAGAAATGAGAACTCCTTGCACGTTCTTAGTTAACTTTGTCTAGGAAAATATATAAATGTTACTAATTAGTTGCTATGAATGAAAGAATGAAAAAGTTCTTAGCATTTTAAACCATTTTATCTAATGTTGTGCTTGCCTATTTCCAGTTTACGTTTAATATAAGTTGTGATTTTTATAACCTCCTACAGCACAATTTTCTTAACTAATCTAAAAATAATAATTGAAAACTCTTTTTAAAGGATTTATGTTCATTCTAGAATAATGAATTCCTTTTAGTTTAGAAACTCTGATTATAGTTTCTCACCTATAACATAGTTCTCTGTGGAGTGGCTCACTCCTTTTGAGTGAGAGTCAGCACTCTCATACCTGGACACAGTTCTATATATGTAGGGTTGGCCATGTAAATGCAAAGTTAAACAACTCAGTTATATATGTACTACTGAGCACTTCACGCATTTGTGTTTTTAAGATACTTCATGCATTCAGGGACAAATACTTAGATTATTCAGGACCTAGTTGTCATACAGCCTAGCATTAGGTACAATAAAAATTAGATAATTAATCCTCGGTTTGATATTTTCTCCAAGCCCATGGGAAGTTGCTGGTGATCTCTGACACACTGCTCTACAATCTAGCCCTACATTTGGTGGGAATTACTCCACCTTCCTCCCTATTTCCACCTAGTTAGGCCATAGGAATGGGACTTTCTAGTCCAACCAAGAAAAGCAGAGATAGGGATTCTAGCCTTAGAAGCATTAGGAGAAGGCCAAAGCTTCAGGAAGCTTGGGAAAGTAAGACACTATGTGAAGCAGAAATTATCTATATATTTCATGCTATAAAAACTCATGTAACAAATGTTTTTGCCTCTAATGTGATCCCTTAGTTTCTAGTCCACTTGAATTGGTATCTTATCTTTGTGTAGTGCCTTGGGCACCAGAACCCTGAGAGCACCCTAGCAGAGGCTGCCTCTGCCTCCTCTTTCATAGAACAAAGCTTAATAATGGGATCCCATTTGCTTTCTGTGCTACTCCTCACTTCTGCTTCCAGTCCTTTTGCAGTGGCTCTGTGCCCATCCCTTGCCTCCTTCAACATTTCTGTAATAAACATGCATCACACACACAGTCTACAGTGGACATTTCAGAATGCTTGCTTTCCACAGTGATATACAGTAGATACAGTCAGTGTGGTCGGTATACTTTTATAGTGAATACCAGCTGTGCGGGGAGTGGCCTAGATCATCTGGAACCCACAGCACTTTTCTAATCGGTATGTTACAAAAGTTGGTCACATTCAGACAGACTGGCAGACTCAAATCTCATCTCAAGATTGCCCTTTCTAGTCATCTAACGGTAAACCCAGAGTGCCCCTAAAGGGACGAGGTATTAAGTGAGAGAAGCTGGGGTCTGATTCATTCTCAGTGAGCCGGTGTTCCTTTAGAGCAGTGCTGGTAGTCTGTCTGTTGCATTAGGGATGTGAGAGAGAGTGCTTGGAGTTACAGCAACACCCATCAGTCCAAGGTCTAGAGTTCACTGGACAAGACGTGAAGGGTACAGGGTGGCTAGGGAAAGCACAGGCAGGTATGGACAGCTCTGGGGAAGTGGTATCAGGCTGTAAAGTTTTGGTCCTTCTCTGTGAGACCTGGCTTTCTCCACTAACCCATTTTAAAACTTTATGCTCTCTCAGTGGCCAAGGTAATGACAGCATTTCCAGATCTCATCTTTGGCATGGCTGTAGTTAGCAAGAGATTGTATCTTAAGAAGGTATCTTCTCTGTTCCCTAGACAGTGGGAGCTAGAAAGTGAGGATGAGTAGACATTAAGGTAGAACCAGCACCCCAGCTAAGTTTCTTCCTTCTTTCTCTTTTTCATCCTTATAGTCTCCTTTCTAATTCTTTTTTCTTTTCTTCTTCCTCCTTCCCTCCTTCTCTCCCCGCCCCCCTCTTTCTCATCTTCTCTCAGCTCTTTAGTTTTTCCCTCCTTACTTGGCCTCTTTCTGTTTTACGTCTCTTCCACATTTATTCTTTTCCCCTCCTCTCTGTACTCTTCTGTTTATCTTGCTTTCTCCACTTTGTAGTTTCTCCCTCCTCTTCACCAGCTCTGACCTTCCAAAGTCCCTTTGCCTCCCGTCACAGCTTTCATTCCTCCCTCTCTCCTGCCCTTCGGCTCTGTCACTGCAGACACATTGCTGAAAGGGCCGTGATTCCCTCATTTTCTAATTTAACATTTCGACCTCTTCCAAATTTAACACAGAGTGGTTTCCCCTTAGCTTCTCTTCATCTGCTTTCATCTGTCCCCTTTCCTGATTGTTACTGGAAAATTTAGTACTTTAAAACTGTGTCAAATTAAAGCTTATTTAGAAGCAGCCAGGTGGCTAGGGATTAAAAATATATAAAGGACCATTTACAAGAAAAGTCATGCACGTGGTAGTAATACAGAGTTGACTGTATATAAATACGTTGTAAACATGTTAAACTATTTTCTCTTCTTTGCTTCGTCTCTTAGATTAGTGGAGCAAGAATGCCGACACACAGCCGCAGGAATCCGGTTTCCATGGAGACCAAAAGCCTGCCTGCTCGGCAAGTTGAAAATGAAGGAGTGGCTCCATATCAAAGGAAAATAACTTAAGGACTCTACCATGGAAAGTGAAGGAGAAACAGTTATAACAATGTTCAATTTGGAAACGTTTGGGGGGGAAATATGCCTAAAAGATCAGTAGACAAGTCGAACATTTTTTTCTAGTGTCCTTGAGAGTTCTTAGAGTGCCTTGAAAAAATCTGTTGGCTGTGTGAAGGAATTTTCAGCTAAAATGGAATAGTAACTATACTCTTAACTTCTGATGTTTGAGGAAAATCTAGATATGTTTTAACATGATCATGGCAGGGAAATATGTAGAAAAGAAAATTATTTTTATAGACCTTTCCAAAAATTGTAAATAGGAAAATAATTTGCTTTTTTCCAAGAGCAATATTTATTGTTGTGTGTTATATTAATAACTTGAGTTATATTACCAGCCTGTTGAGAATGGTTCACAACATTAGATCTTGCGACTGTCAAATACCATTTTGAGCAACATGTAAACCTTGTTTCTGACCCATTGTGACAGGGTTTTTTTGTTGTTGGTGGTGGGGCTTTTTGTTTTTTTGTTTGTTTGTTTTTAATCCTCAGCTAAGGATACGTTTATTGATTTTAGAGAGAAAGGTAGGGAGAGAGAGACATATCTATGGGAAGCACCAATCTGTTGTGCCCTGTACATGCCCCAGCCAGGGAGTGAACCCCAGCCTTTTGGTGCACAGCTTGACGCTCCAGCCAGCCGAGCCGCCTGGCCAGGGCTGAGGTTCTGGTTGTTGTCGTTCTATTACAGTTGTCCCAGTTTTCCCTAGTTGTGATTGTTGCAGGTTAATAAAGTCAATACCTTTAAAAACTTGGTGATATTCCACTGCAGAAACTAAAATTTAAAATAAAAAGCTTCCTGCCTCTGAAAGGTTAACAAGCTACCAGTTTTTTTTAAAGATTTTATTTATTTATGTTTAGAGAGAGGGGAAGGGAGGGAGAAAGAGAAGGAGAGAAACGTCAGTGTGTGAGAGATACATCAAAGAATTGGTTGCCCCTCACATGCTCCCAGATGGGGACCCGGCCCACAACCCAGGCACGTGCCCTGACTGGGAGTAGAACCAGTGACCCTTGGGTTCACAGGCTGGCACTCAAGCCACTGAGCCACACCAGCCAGGGCCAGGTTAACAGATTTTTTGTTGGGCAATCAATTGTTAAAACAACAACAACAACTTGTGTTGTGTTATGGAGCTGGCGATGAATGCCCCTGTCTCTTGGCGCAAATCCCAGCCGAGTACTGAAGCACGCTCCTGGAAGCAAAGAGATGATCATGTTTTCCAGAGAAATCCTGTTGTTTCAGCTGATAAGGCTAATGTGTGGTAAAACATAAGCTATTTTTTCCTCATCTATACTGATTAATTTAAGTTTTTCAGGACCACATCAATGAATTTGGAAAAAGTCATGATCAGCTGATGTTAACGTAGCTAACTTGGACTTAAGGAAGGGATGGACTTACTTAATTTTTTGTATTCATGTTGTTTAATGTCCACTAAAGTTTTCAGAAATACGTGCATCATTTATAAATCCAAGACAATATTAGCTTTGTTTTTGTAATTGTTATGTGTTTTACATTAATATAAGAAATTTACATTGATATAAGAAATCTAGAATTCTCTGGAGTTCTAGAAATCTTTTCCAGCTGTTAAAGGTGATATAGTTGGGTATTTTTATCTTAAACTACCAACTTTTGTTTAGTTTAGATTTCTTCTTGGTCGTTTATAAAATATGTTTAATGAATGAGTAACTATCAGTAAAGTTGTTTTATGTGTTCTAATATATGATTTCCTCACACTCCCATTTTCTTTTTTAAACATTGAGCCTCCTTTAATGGACTGCTTTTTTGCTTTGTCACCCACTCCCGTGTCTCAGAAGTGCTTCAGCTGTGACTCATGTGGCAGGGAACCTAGGGAGAGTCAGGGGTTCCCTTGGAATTTGCTCTTTTTTAAAAGCTAGAGAATGATTTCTTCAGACTTCTAAATACCAGAAAGTCTTGACTTTTGTTTTTTTTAATACTACTTTTTATTTAGTAAAGTATGTGACCTTGCAAGTGATTATTTTGAAATTATTTTAGCCATACACTTGAGTAACTGATAATATATAAAGCTAGTCCTAATTTTCTACTTGTGCTTGGTTAAGCCTTTTATAAAACATATATTTGATCATGTCTTGTGTTCTTTTTCTTGATTTTTACTTCTGAGAATGTGTAAGTAACAAAATGACATTGACAATCTGAGCATTTTTTTCTTTTGAAAAAAGAATAAAACAGACTCAGTGTTAGTGTTAGCAAGGATGTGATGGACCTGGCCCTCTTTTACCTCTAGGGTGAGGGTGTAATTCATACATACCTCTTGGAAAATATTTAATTCAGTAAAAGTTTGGGTATATCTGTGTCTCACACAATCTAAAGTAGGTCCCCACTCATAACATTTTCTTCTACTATGTATCACAGTACCTGTTTGTTTACTTGACTTACTGTCTTTCTTCTTGAATGGACTACGTGCTCTAAAAGGGCAGGGGCATGTCTGTTTGGTTCACCATCATGTAACACACGCCTGACACAGCGTCTGTCACATCGTTATTTAGATGTAAGTTGGATATATGAATAAATGAACAAGCAGATACAAGGATAGATTCTTTTTTTCCCCCGGAAGCTCACATTGCAGTGAAGGACACAGCACTGATCTATGTAAATAAATGCTCCAGTAAAGTAAGATAAGAAAGCCATTTGACCTTTCTTACTAGAAAATTAAGGCAGATTTTTCTAATATGAAGGTTGAGCTGAGTCTTTTAAAAATGAGGAGTTAGAAGAATAAAAGATCTTCCACACAAAAAGAAGGCAGCATATACAAAGGTTAAAGGTGGCCAGGTTGTAGGCTGTGGACATGGGAGATGAGAGGAAAAGACACAGGACAGGGACAGACATGCCGTCCTGTGACATTTAAGTTTTGTCCTGTGCAAGGTGAGAACAGGTAGTGAATTTTAAGCGAAGTACATAACATGATGAGATATGTGCTTGAAAAAGCTCTTGCTGCCATCAGTCCAAAGAATGGAATGGAACTGGGAAAGACTGCAGGGAAGGAGCAGAGTTGGGGAGCGTGAAACCAGGGTAAAGGCCCTGAATGGACGCTGTAAGTGTAGGGTGGGCTCAGTGATAATAGAAAAAAATGACAGTTCAGTGAGACGGTTGGTAGGGAGAGCCAAGTATGGCCTCATGGTTCTCGTTTGGAGCGCTGGGTGAATGATGGTTTTAAACACTGAGAAGGTACGAGAAGGCATGTAGAATGGGGAGAATTTCTATTAAATGTTCATTTCCTTTCACCACTTCTATTCCCTGAATTTGGGGTTCAGATATTCTCTTATGTACAGTTACCTAATAAATTACCCCAAAACTCAGCTAGTTAAAACAAACATATTATCTCAGGGTTTGTGTGTATCAGGAGTCCAGATGCAGCTTAGCTGGGTGCCTGTCACTCACAGTTTCTAATAAGGTTGCAGTCAAGCCTCTGGCTGAGGCTGAAGTCATTTGAAGGGTTGACTGGGGCGGGAGCATCTGCCTCCAAGGGGGCTCACTCTTGGTGGTGGTGGGAGGTGTCAGTGTCTCACTGGTTATTCACAGGAAGCTGCATCCTCAGTAGCTGTACCTCTCCACAGGTCTGCTTGAGCGGCTTGACATACAGCTGGCTTACCCCAGAGTGAGCAACGAGGAAGCCACAGTATCTTACATCCTAGTCTTCAAGAGAAGACTGACTGCATCCATGCAGATTTGGGAATTGGTGTATCTTTGATACTTGAAGTCAGAAAAAGAAGAACATATAGCAGAAATGAGTGGAATGACAAAAAGGCCGTGAATGGAGCCCCAGAGAAAACTACAGTAACAGGAGAAGTTTCATTAAAGTGGCCAGTATGGGAGTCAGATTTATAAAATAGGAAATAAGTACAAAGTGAGGTGGAAACAATGGAATTCTTCATTGCCAATTGACCAGCAAAACTTGCAAATAATTTCACTATGTGGATCTTTTGCAATCACAAAGGGAATTGACTTATTTCTTCATTTCCATTTGTACTTGGATTCTGGTTTTGGACACTGCAAACTTTTTAGAGGTGTAAGAAGGCATGGGTGTAGGGCAGAGAGGGGAGAGAACACTTTCCTAATACTTTATTAACATACTATACCTGAAATTTCTGATGGGCATACAGATAAAGATATTAAGCTGCTTGTGTGCTATAGACACATGGTATTTTTAAAATGATATGTCTTAGAATATTTGATATCAAGATTTGTTGAGTTTCTCATTGAGATGTTGAAATAAAGGGGATGCATTTTATTGTGACTTCCAGTCTTGCCATGTTCCTTTGGCTAATGTCTAGACTCCTTATGAAGGTATGTAAGGGCAGGTACACAGGCATCAACCCAGGGTTTGGGTCTGGTCTGACCAAAGCTTCTGGAGAGAGCTGAGGCCCAGGTGAATATATCTAGGATGGGCCTCTAGATTTCCTCATCAAAAAGGAAGATTCTGCCAAGGCTTCACCTTGGCATATGTGTTTGCTTTCAGTATATTAGCTACTGTTAGTAATCAAGCAAGGAGCTAAAGAAGAGTTTGTTGGATTTTTTTTTTTAATTGCTATATATGCATGGTACAACCTAGTGAATTCTCTGAGGTAATGGGGTGGGGGGCTAGGTGTAAATTAAATGCTGATTTAAAAGTCAGGAAACAAAGGTTCTGTGGTTAGTGAGTTGAATTTCTTCTTCCCTTTTCTTGAGAATAAGCATTTCTTAGAGGGAAAAAGGAAATACTTCCTCTACTTCCTATCCTGGGTTTTGCTTAGCCCCCACCCTCAAAAAAAAAACAGCACAGGAGGGTATGTGCATGTTAATCCCAAGAGCTGCACTGCAGTAAGGCAATGCCACACTGCTGCAGATTTCAGGTCTCTGCTGAGCATTGCATTAATGCAGCACCTGCTTCAGCCAGGCTTTGACACCATGTGAATTAGCCATTCCTGTCCCTGCATGCATGCTTCTGCACATAGAGCTACATCTGGTTGGATTTGTCTTCACCTGTCAAAACTTTGCTTGTCCTCTGTAGAACTAATAATGCATTTCTGAGCATCTATAGGGTGTAATACATTATACCAATCTCTTGGGATTTCAAGATAAATACAATTGGTTTCTGCCTTACGGGGATTTCCTAATCTAGTTGGAGAGATATATGTACACAATTAGCTATAATACAGGACAGAATATTGAAATGGCACAGTAGCGAGTAAGAGTAAGATAAAGGGATGCTTGCATAAGAGAAACTTGTGGAAATAACTTTTAAGCTGTGTTTGAAAAAATATTAACAGACAAAAAGGAATCAGAAATTAGCATAAGGGGAAATCGTATGAAAAGTGCTGATTTTAGGAAATAGCAAATGTACTCATGTAATAAACGTGGGAGCAAGGGACAACAAATGGGAGGGGAAGAGTTTAGAGCTTGAGAGTGGAAGGTATTAACTGCTACTCCCAGGTGGTTTGATTTCATTTTGAAAGCAGTCAGGACACATGTAAGGCTTTTTGAACAAGATGGCATCAGTTTTAGGAAATTTACAACACTAAAGGATTATTTAGAAAGGAGAAAGTTTTATGATGAGGAGATATTAACTATACAAATAGCAGGCAGATGGTCAAGATGTAAACTGGAAAGTCATTTAAAAGTTAGCAGCTATCAGAGTTAACTCGGCCCCAAAAAGAGTATCTGCTATACGTAACACTGAGTCTCAACTAGGTAATAGACAGTAGGTGTTGGGAACGCAGGCTGAATGGGAGGTGTGGCACACGAAACAACGTGTGTGTGGAATTAGGAAGTGAGAGGTTTCGGAGACAGCTTCAGCCTGAGTGCCGCCTGGCGAATGGAAATGTCAGAGGAAGAATGTGGACGGGGTGAAAAGACAACCAGCAGTGTTCTCAACCGAAGGTCAGCAGTACAGTTAAGGCGATGTCCTATAGAACCTCTACGCCAAAAACGGGGTCTGGAACTTGGTGGAGAAAAATTGATAGGTTGGGAGCCCATTCGCCAGATAATTGGGGCTAACATGTTTGGGACCCAGCTGGCCTTTTTTTTTCTTCTGCCTCTCCCTCTCTGTTTGGGAGGGGCTAGGAGTTTGGTTACATACCCGGTTAACTGAGCAAATAAATACATTGACTATAATGGGAAAGGGGGAGGCAAGAATAAACCCTGTGATGTTGGTTTGGAATTGGGAGTATCAGAATGAACTCATGGTACTTACCATATACACAGAGAAACCGTTCTGCGTGTGTACACATGCACACATATTTTCTAATTCTGCTGATAGGATCTTGAGCAATGATATTCTAGCAGCAGTAGTGTACCTGGCACCCAGGTCTTGGTTCCTAAATCCCATTCTCCACTAAAAGAAGTAAGGGCTCCTTAGAGAAATGACTAATTCTAAGACTGGGGCAGAGAAAGTATGTCATCTTGTAACAAAGTGAGAAAGTACTCAAAGAATAATGGGTGAATGTCAAAAGAACATGGGAGCTAGCTTGAATGAAAATTTGAGCATCAAATAATGACAACGGTGGATTGGAATCCTTTGAGTAGAATAGTCATCCACAAGCCCACATTGGTATCAGTGACTAAAGAGAAAATGAAGAGAACATTCTGTCCTGCAGTAGAATTCCAACCCATAAGTCTAGAGGGAATGACAGAATTAGAAAAATCACCAATTTGCAGCCATTATATTTTAATTATTTAGCTAAGAATCATCAAAGATTCTAAATGCAGTGGGTGAAAATTTGATGGCAAATAGGAACATTTACTTAGTCTTAAAGAATCTCTCTACAAGATAGTTACTAATTTATTAAGTATAACATTAGTTAACTTGATGCTGAAGAACTCTAGCAGAAACTTTTTTAGCCAAGTGACTGAAGTTAATATTACCAGTAATGAGACAAATCAACAATGTGTGTTTCTTGGTACGCACCAAGAAGAGCACAGTGTGACTTTTGTGATGCATTCCTGCCATGAGGAAATACCAGAGAAATTCAAACAGAGGAATTGGTCTCTAATCAGTTAGCAGTCTTCAAAATGTCAGGGTTGTGAAAGACAGAAACCCAGCAGGAATGTTTCACTTAAAGATTAACCGAATGTGATTCATGCTCCTGGTCTGGATCCTAGTCCCCCACTGGGCATTATCAGGACAATCGGTCAAACTGGAATGGAGTGTGTGGGTTATGTGACAGTAAGGTATGGATATTAATTTCCTGATTTGATGTGGTCATGTCAGAGCTGCCCTGTACTTAGGAAATAAACACCGAGTCTACATTAATAATGGGGTATTGTGTCTGCAAGTTACTCTGAAATTGGAGGCCTTAGGCAGCACAATGTTAACAGGAAGTCTTGAAAGGATGATACAGGAGCTGTGTATACTATTTCTGTAACTTTCATATGAATTTGAGATGATCTCAGAATAAACACTCAGTAGGAGGGATATGATTCACAGTATCAGGTACTCCAGGGGAGTTACGGAGGACAAAGGCTGGAGGGGAAAGAAGACTTGGATTCAAAAGTCAGACGTGAAGACAGAAGTGTTGGAATGACAGGA
This sequence comes from Tonatia bakeri, assembly GCA_004024845.1. Taxonomy (NCBI): domain Eukaryota; kingdom Metazoa; phylum Chordata; class Mammalia; order Chiroptera; family Phyllostomidae; genus Tonatia; species Tonatia bakeri. Next base: position 47,382 of record PVIA01007808.1, read on the forward strand.
GGAAATCACAGATTCCTGTTTCTAGGGTCCGGGGCATAAAAGTTTCCTCACGACTCAAGCCTCTAAAAGCCTTTTCTCCTTTGAATTCCTGCAATACTTACTAAAATAGCACAAATTCTGAATCTCAGATGTTATCCTACATTATTCTCCTTTGAGGATTGTATGTATATCCCTAAACAGATCGTACACTTCTCAAGGGCAATGGTTGTGTCTGTATACAGCTGTGTGTATAACCCAAATCCAATTCCAGGGCTAGGCGGCCTCCAGATGCTCCGTCAACATGTATTCAATTGTGCTGATTCCTCAGAGCCCTCCATACACCAGCCTGTGGCTGGGTCGTCTCCTCCTCAATCTGAGGCCTCACCGCTCACAAGGGCAGGTCTGTGGGCAGCTGGGAGCCCCGCACAAGAAAGTGGATTTTTAAAACGTAATGTTTATTAAAGGCAACACCAGTCACCCCTCAAAAAAGAATAAAGCTGTATATTTTGGATACATTTTACAATACTGCCTAACTCATTTAATGTTATGCTCATGTAAGAATAACAAAAAATACAAATTTAGGTTTAACAATTCAGAAGTTAACAAATCTTTCAAAATCTCTTAAAAACATTCTACCTGGCAGCCAAAACTTTGAACAAGTCTACGAGTCTTCCTGGAGCAGAAACAAAATGAAACAAAACAAAACCCCTACCAAAGGGAAACCTGTGCCCAGCCTCGGTGTTCCCAAAAAAGTCTGCGTGACACAGCTCTGCAGGGGGTGCCTTCCGAAGCGGGGCAGACCCAGACTATCCGCAGTTTAGAGCTGGGCTTTCGACAGACCTCTACCCTACCTAGGCCCCCGAGCTAACTGTAAGGTTTTTTGCTTTAGCCTCTTAGATGAGACTCCAAATAAATGAGGACAACATTGTGTCCAGGAACAGTCTTACTGACGAATCCTCCCTGAGACATTTAAATTTGCTCCTAAAGTTTTCAACTGAAAATGAGAAATGAGTCCAGAAAAAAAAATCAAATAATTATCATCTCTTCAACTGAATGAGAAAGTTCACACTTCTGCACAACTATGAAATGGAATGTATTTTACAGAGTTTGTGTTTTATTTTTAACTAGTTCGCTATGGATCCCAACAATATGCAAAGAGCAGTTTTACTACTGTGAAAAATAAATAATGGAATACATTTTGCAAGTACAGTGTCTGCCCTCTGCCCCACTGAGAGTGCTGCACACTTTAGTTTCCCAAGTGCCCCAGCGGGCAGCTGGAAGTAGTTTCTGTCCAATTCCAGCATGCTGTCTCATAGAATTGCACAATGAGTTCTTCCGAGTTCAGGAAGACGGTGAAGAAAACTGAAATCACAGTGCATTAGGCTGGAAGGTCTCTCTCTGCATGTGTGCACACGTAGGGAGGCTAATAAAGTGGTAGGTCAGTCCCTAATTCAGTCTGGCTTTTTCAAATCTACACTCTAGTGCCTGAAAACTTTTGCTCTTAAGGAGCAAGGACTGTGTAACTAAGTAAGTGCCTAAGGCCAAAATGTCATTTTGCATACCAGGGAGTGCTGAGGTTGCTGTCAGCCAAGCCTTCTGCCTCCCTGGAGCCCATGCTGGAGTTAATTCATATCCAGCAGTTGGGGATGTCTTCAGAATGTTAAGACTGTCAGCTGCAACTTGAGAAGTATGAGAGGTTGGGTCTTACAAGGAGCCAGCTCACAGCTGGAACTTGTTGGAAGAGGCATTGGAGGTGGGGAGGTTGGGGGCGAGCACTGCGTAGGAGTCTGAACATCATTTGCTAAGGCCTTACCTTTCCCCTCTTTGAGCCGAGGTCTTTTCATCTGTACAATTCAGATATTTATGCCTTCCCAGCATATTCTCCAGGCTCTAGTGGCCTTCCAATAAATAATGGATATCAAAGTTCTTTTTAAACTGCAACTCACTGTGTAAGTGTGAAGTATTGTCAGGTTAAATCAGTGAGAGATGTCATTTGAGCTAAAACTTGAAAGGAGTTTGCCAGACTGGAAGGAACATTTCAGCATTGCGGAGGTGCAGGCATATGCGGCACGTTGGAATAGCAGGTCATCCAGGGCGGCTGAGAGCTGGCCAGGGAGCCTGTGGTGAGGGGATCCAAAGGAGCGGAACAAAGCGTACTGGGGCGAACTCAATACAAAGTCCTGGGCGCCTTATTAGAGACTGGGGGTGTGGTCTTGAGCTAGCGAGTAATCAAAAGTGTTTTCATGGGGGTGGCCATGGAGGGGGGGCAGCATGGTTAGAATTCTGTAATGGAAAGCATGGCTATAATATGTAGGATAGATCTGGGGGTGGAATGGAAACTAGGGAAGTCTAAAGGCAGGGAGATCAGTGGAGGCTATTTTTCAACCTAAACAAAAACCCACAGTGATCAGTTTTACTTGACAATCTGTCGTCATTGTTTCTGCGTTATCAAATATACCTGCCACGCAGGGGATAGTGTGGCAAAGACAACGAGATCTTAAGTCTACTGGTGTTGGACTTAGTGGGGCGCTAAGTGCTGCAGGTCCTCACGGAGCTGGGGCAGATGCCGCTCCTTTCTCTACAGCCCAAAGCTACATGGAGGAAGGGTATCTCTGCAAAAATTAATCTTTGGGGAATTAAACTCCAATTATATTATTTGGAAGTGGACCCTGAATCCATGGGGAGAAACATTCATATCCTCCCAAGAAAGTCACTTAGAAAAGATGGTTAACTCTAAATGCTATTTTGACCTAGTTGGTCTCCTGACCTTTTAAAAACAAGGACTCCGGAGTACAGGAAAGAAAAAGGAAGTGAGGCAAGCCCTGAGCCCAGAGGCCCAATCGGAAACCCAAGGTGCCCTCCGTTGAGGAGCTTGAGGGTCAAAGTAAGTCATGCCATGAGCTCCTCCCAAAAATGTTTTAATGTTTGTGTGATATTTATGTTAATGTTCAAATGTTTAAAATGTATACTACAGCCTCGAAAGAGAAAATGTGGTTTAACCAGTTAAAACATTAGTAATGTGGAGGCCTGCGCTGCCAGCCCATATGGGTCTCAGCCATTCCTTTTTAGCTTGGTGTCATTGAGATGAATGCTTCCTATATTTTTTTAAATCTATAAGGCAGATACCTTTATTATGTGCATAATGTATTAACAGACTGATTTGTGAAAAGGTGAACAAGCAATGGTCACGGTTCTGAGGGCGATTTCAGTTTTCGAAGGAAGAACGACACTGCTGGTGCGGGGACGTGGTCGGCCTTTGTGAGGCCAGGCTGGGAGAGGTCTCTGGGCCGAGTCTGCACCCACCAGCTCTGAGCCTCCTCTCCTCTTCAGCGTCTGAGGCCAAGTCTCAGGTTGTTCTGCTCTCTAGAATGCCCACAAGAATGCCACTGGCTCTGGAAAAGGAAAGGGGCTGACAGTGTCAACTGGATCTGTTTTGATGGTGACCCACAGGAGGCTGGTGTCACTAATCGAAAATCTCAAACAACTTGGTCTGGGGAGTATCGGTTTTTGAGACTCATTTTGGTGTGTATGTGCCTCAACCATAGGTACATTATTACTGAAGATTCCATTTCAGTCTACTCTATTTCTGGATATTCTCACCAAAACAAAGAATTATGTTTAAATAGTATTACATGATTTTGAATATTTAGTATCTCAGGAACTCTGAGAGTTTTACTGGACTGATAGCTATCCACTTCAGACCTCATATCAGAATGACGGGATTTCCTGAGTCCATCAAATGGTGTAGTCAAACGAGGGCCTGAACAGGGCTTCATGCATTCCTAACCCCCGTTACCAACATACTTTCCTCCTTCTATCCTTTGGCCTCTTAGTCATGAGCCTTGGCTCAAAATGACCTTTAAATGTTCCTCAAAACTCCTCTCAAGTGACCAGGATTTGCCTTAGGCCCGTAGGGCAATACTTAAGTAGAGGAGTTCCAAAAATATTTTCACAATTTTCATAATGGTGACATTAAAGAAATATGTATCTTCTCTAGTGCCTAATCCTCTTCGCCTGTTTTTTGTACTAGAATGGTCCGTTTAAAAATTAACTGCCACACCTCTCTCCAATGACACTCTCTCTGGTTATTGAACACATTGGTATATGTCACATTTCCTCTTTTGTGGTTACGCCATGACTCCGAGTGGCCGTGAGTAACTGTGACTGTACTGGCCAGAATGGAGTCTCTTGGTTAACCTCTCCTGACAGATTTGTCATTCTCTTACTGGGTTCCACTAGCCCTTGAATTTGATTTCTGATGCATTTGTCAAATTATAATTATTTACTTACTTCCACTAGGCCTTAAGGTTGAGTTACCGTGTTTTTTCTTCTGGTATGCATCTGCTAGACAGTCCTGCCCTAGGGCCTGACCTATACTGGTTACTCAGGGTTGCTGAGCTGAATGAATTTGTCTTGAGAGTTCCTTGATTTTTGTAGTCAGGTACTGGCGGCTTCTTGAGGGATATGGGTGACCAAAACCAACTAGGCTTCCATCTGTATTAGAATAAGCATTTTACCAATTTCATAGAAAAATATGTGTAAAACACTTGCGAAATGGAAAAGTTCATGTACTTCATAATTGAAGAGGAAAGATAGGAGGCCCTGGAAACAGGGAGACCTTTTAGAAAATATGTCTGAGTTAGGAGTACTGTAAGTTATAATTTTTCCTTTCTTTTTTTTAAAGCAATCTCTAACAGTTTTTCTTAGATTCCTTCCGTTGAGCTCCAACATAACCTGTATGCTAGAGCTGTGTTTGTGTTTGCCCCGCCCTAGTTGCTATAGCTGATGAACCATGGAAACCAGAGAGGGGAAAGACCAGTGAAATCATCTGGTTTGTCTCCAAATTAGGGAGTGGCTGGATCATTGGGATTTGGGGAAGACTAACCTCTCATTTGAAAAGAAAAAAGAAGAAAAAAAAAAACAGACTGCAACCAGAGCCGATTAGAGCAGCCCACCCATCTTTTCGCCTTTTGCTTCTGGCATAACCTTGAGATCCACCCTACTGAAAGTAATGAGGAATTCTTACCGAGGACCCTAGGAAAACCAGATACCAAAGTGCTGAAGGAGTGGAACTCAAATTCTACGGCCTGAGTAATGAAGCTGGATCATGAATCTTTCAATGGTCGTCTTGGCTGAGTCTTATAGAATCTGAGACTGTTTTTAGGAAGGAAGGCCTTACAAATTCAAGAGCTAGTAAGGACCTCCCAGATGGTCTGGGCTAAACTGCCCAGTGCCCACAGGCGGAAACCAGGATGGAGCTGCGAGGAGGCTGCAGGTGTGCCTGGGGCAGCGGTGCCTGTCGGTCCGTTTCTCTCTGTCCCAGTATCACAGCACCCCTCCACTACTGTCTCCTCCTCCTCCTTCGGTTTCTGCTCAATTGCACCGTTCTTTGAAGAAATGCCAAGGATGATTTAGAATCCATGTTCACTTCACGTCAACCAAGCTTGACCCTCAGGCGTCACTTGTCCTTGAGCCACAGAGACAAGGGCACGTCAGCCCCACCTGCAGCCTCACCTCCATATTCCTTGCTTCCCTCCTACTTGCCTCTGTGTTGTTCCGGCTGCAGAAACTTGGCTTCATCTCCTGTTCAAACTCTGCTCTTGTTCTTTGGAATTTTTAAAAATTATAGTGTCCTTGGCTCCTTCCTTGGTACTTAGCTTAGCTCTACCCCAGCTTCTGATGTCCTTTCATAGCCTCCCGGCACCAACTCTAGCCTCTCAGGTTATAACCCTTCCCGTAAACCTCATGCAACAAGTTGTCGCATTTATTACATTAGTTTGCTTATCTAACCTTTTCTTTCAAACAGTAAATGAACCATGTAAGATTTGCCTGCACCTAGGCTGCATTATCATGGAGTATTTATTATCAGAGGAATCAAAACCAAATGAAACTTAAGTGTTTTCTTTGTTAGGAGAGGGTGCTATGATACACGATTTTCCTGTATAGTTTTGGTTTGTTTGTTTTGTTTTTAATACTTACCCACGGATATGTTCACTGATTCTAGAGAGTGGGGGGGGGGAGTAGAGAGAGAGAAGCACTGATGTAAAGGAGAAATATTGATTACTTACCCCCGCTGTCCCACCATGCACCTTGACTGGGGATCGAACCTGCAACCCAGGTTTGTGCCCTGACCAGGGATTAAACCCACAACTCTACAGTATATGGATAACATTCCAACCAACTGAGTCACCTCACTAGTGCTCCTCTACAGTTTTTTCCTTGTGTATTATGAATATATATGAAAAATACCATTAAAAAGAGTTTTCCCCACAGCCTGGCATGAGCTGTCATCATCTTAATTTGTGAGAAGGAAGCCCTCTTTGTATTAGCTATATATGTTTTTTTTATCTATTTACAATTATAGATATAATATGTGTTCATTATTAACAAAACTCAAATAATATAAAAAAAGTGTATGTAATAAAAAGTAAACATTCTCCTTTATATAAATATACCAATTTTTTTCTTTCCCCAAAGTAATCAACATCAGTTTGGTGTGTATCCTCCCATATATTTGCATATACATGTATATACATGTACATTCCAACATATGTGCAAATGTACATAACCATTAATATAAATAGAGTCAAATTAGTCATATTAGTCTAGTTGTTTGTTTGTTTTTTTTTACTCAGCCAACATAAGGTCTTCCAAGTTTTAAAATATTCAAAACTCCCAAATGCATCTAATGGACATTTACTATTGGTGAGAACATTCAAAGCGCAGCCACTTTTGTGTGGGCGTTTTCATACTCACTACATTTTTTATGTAAAATACTGTCCTCTTTCGAGCAAATGTTTGTAACTAAGAGATGGATGTGTTATTCCAGAATTAGGATTTTCCCACTGATAGCAGACACTGAGCACCTAAGTAGTTGTTCATATATTTTTGTGCAACATCATGTGGAAAATGCTGCTTAAAGACACAATAGAGGCAGAGATGGAAATACTCATCCTCTGACTGGACAAACAGTAAAAATGCAATCGAACGTGGTGGGGTGGGTAAGAACTAAGATGCTGGTAGTTCAGAAAGAGTCCCAATAACCCAGCCAGCGAGTGAAAGAATGATCATGGATGGGTGGGTATCTTTAGCCAAATTCATTTTCATAATCCTTTTTTATGTCAGCATTGTCACTCACTACGCCCACAAGGCACGGGCGAGCTCACCTTGTGCTTGTCCATCCATTTAACACGGCGTTCTTGAAATCTGTCCGTGTCAGAACTTGTTGCTCTATTCCCTTCTTCTCAGCAGCTTCCGTCCACCATATAGACTTTTCTGTAGTTAATTTTGACTTAGCCTCGCTGATGAACAATTCCCGCTGTGATCACGTGTGACACTCTTTTCAGGATAGCTTTCCAGAAGCAAACTCATGGAATCAAAGGGCACGGACGTTTTAAACACTGGTAGACACTACTGCACTGCCTTCCCACCGACAGCACATGAGAATTCCCCACTCACTCACGTCCCACTGCACGGGATATTACCAACCTTTTACTTTGTCGGGTGAGTGTAAGTAGGAATGAGGCAACGTAATGCATTTACGGAGAGGAGTCCAATAGTGACAGGCACTGGCTAAGTCCCTGTCAGCACAATAGGAAGCAAGTAAACGTCTAGTGGCAGAGACCAATACGTAAAATACAGGGGCTGGCACAAATAACACCCCCTTTTTATTACAAAATCTCTCATTACAAAATCATAAGCATGTAATTCTGTAACAATATCCCTCTCAAGCACACCATATGACATTTTAGGTAAAACGTTCAAATTAAAACTATAAATTATTATGCCCATAGTATTACCCCACCGGCCACCCTCCAGCAGGCATTACTTCTGCTGGACCCTGTTTAAAAATGCAAGGTGACCACTGAAGGAGGGGAGGTATGTAAAAAATGCAAAGAGAAACAGATTAGAGCCAAATCTGCCTGAAGGACTTGGCGAAGGCTTTCTTCGTGAGAAAATAATATCAACATTTGCTCTCAGGCTTGAAGGATGAGGCAAAGTTCACCATTGCAGAAAACGGTGAATTGGGAAAGGCACCGGAGTCTGGTAAACAGCGTGGACAAAAGGCACTAAGTGTGAATGGAAATGAGCTTGGCCGTGGTGCAAGGTGAGCTGGACGGGGCCATATGTGGGAAATAAGGTTATCAGGTAGGGCAGACCCCACAGAGAGAGTTCCAGGGAAGGGTCATATAATCAGACCTATTTCTTAGAAAGGTAATTCTGGATGCCTTGTAGAGCGTGTGTTGAGACCGAAAGTGTCTGTTAGAGCTGGGAAAAGGAAGTTGGAGTTACTGTACTTTTTCTCCTGAAAATAGAAATTGTGGTTTGTCCACACCAAGAGTACTCTGTGTGATTAGGGTCATGATATATTAATTCAACAAGTTTATTTAAATCTTACTATGAGTCCAGCAGACTAGGTGCTGAAAAGACCCAACGAGCCAATGAAGTAACCACTGTTGCTTCAACACCCACTGGGCGCTTTCTATGCATTGTCTGCTCTTTGCAATGGCCCTGCAATACCACAAATGAGAAAACTGAGGTTTTCCAAGTTTCACCTGCCCAGGAAGGAGCAGAAACAGAATGAGAACCCTGGACTAGTTCAGTTCAAAGCCCCACGTGTGCTCACTGTCAGTGTCTCTGATTCTCCCTCCCCCTCCCTCCTTTTTTCTCTCTTTCCTTCCTCTTTTAATTGTTATCTTTAGCCAAGTTATATGAGTGAATAGTTTTAAAAGCCACATATTTACATGAGAACTCGATATAATTGTATATACAATTAGTTAGAGTTAAGCTTCTTAGTAACAGAACCTGGAAATAAGTGACTTAAATAAGGTAGAGATGCATTTTTAAAATTGATTTTAGGGAGAGAGAGAGAAAAAAACAACAACAACATCAATTTTGTTGTTCCACTTATTCACGTATTCATTGGTTGCTTCTTGTATGTGCCCTGACTGGGGATCAAACCCACAACCTTGGCACATGGGGACGGCACTCTAAACGACTGAACCACCCGGCCTGGGCTGGTAGAAATGTTTTTTGTTTTTTGTTTTTTTTTTCATATAAAGGAAATCTACAGGAAAACAGTCCAGGATTGAACTGGTTTCCCGGTCATCAGGGAAACGGGCAAAGGTTTCCTCCTAACTTTTTTTTCAGAGTTTTTGTTTTCATACTCAAGTTTTTGTTTTCCATCCTCTGTGCCTAGTTTCCATCTTCCAATTTTCCTCCAGGTTCACAGTAACTGAAAGAGCTCCAGCCATCATATCAAGTATTAGGCAAAGAAAGTAGGAAAAAAGGGGGGATTCAGGGGGGGGAAACCATGTCAACTGTTTTCACTTAAAGTGGTTTTATTGAAATTGGACCTCATAACTTTCATTGGCTTCCTCTCTTGCCCAGAATGTAGTTAAATGGGCACATCTAATTCAAAACGAAGCTGAAAACTATAATCTTTTAGCTGAGTACATTGCCACCCACTTAAAAAAACAAACAGACTGGGTTTGTTGCTAAGAACAAAAGCAGAATATATACTGAGTGGGAAATGCGTGCTTTCTATCATGGCTTCCGAACACATCCACGCACAACACACGGGCACACACGCCCAGTAGCGGTTACTTACCTTGACGCACGAAACCCACATTTCTGCTCTCTGGAGTGAAACACTTCCAACATTTGTGGCTAATTCTTACGGTGAGCCACTTATATATCGGATCTGGCAAATAACGCCCCCTTTTATTACAAAATCATAAGCATGTAGTTCTGTAACATAACAATATCACACTCAAGCACTCCATATGACATTTTAGGTGAAATGTTCAAATTAAAATTATACATGATTACACCCATATTATTATCCTACCAATCACACTCAAGCAGGCATTACTTCTGCTGGACCCTGTATTTCTAAATAGCATGCCAGTATTTTCTAACTTTTCAGTTTTGAATAGTACCTATTGTCTACTGTGAAAAATAAGTCTTTTGCTCTTTATGTATATACACAGAATGTTTACAGAATTATGATCGTAGAAACACAACCTGAGCCTTTAATGTACTATTTGTATTTCCCTCTCATGATAACTGTTTGTATTATACACTGCTGCATAACTAACCACCTTAAAATTTAGTTTCTTGTAGCAACAGTAAAAATTTGTTTTGTCCACTAGCATACAGTTTCAATAGAGCTCAGTGGGGAGGTCTTTGCTCTATGTGGCTTCACCTGGGGTGGCTCAACGGGAGGTTGGATGGTCCACTTTCAAGGTGGCTCACATAGTCCTGACCCAGTTGTCCTAGCTGTCAGCTGAGGACCCTGGTTCCCCTCCACAGGTTGCTTGGGCTTCCTTGTGGCATGGTGGCTGCATTCCCAGGCACGTGTCCCAAGTACACAAGATAGAAATGCATTCATGATCTAGCCTCAGAAGTCACAGCATCACTTTGGCTGTACTCTGTGGATGCAATAACTCAGAATAGATCATGAAGTTCAAGGGGAGTGGGCATACACTCTTCCTTTTGATGGGGAATTGATGAAATTCTAGAAGAACATATGGGGTGGGAAATATTATTGTGGTCATCTTTGGAGACTATAATATTACATGGTGTCTTAGTCCGTTTGGGCAACTACATTAAACTACCATAGATTGCATGGCTTATGAAGAACAGAAATTTATTTCTCACGCTTCTGCCCCACCCGGCATCACAGGGAACAGAGCCAAGCTATCCCCACTGAGTCCTGTTCAAACTGTAAAATTAAGAGCAAATCAATGCTTATGTTTTAACCACTGAGTTTTCAGTGGCATCTGTTACATTGCCACAAGTAACTTGGGTGTAATATGTAGTCTCTGGACTGGGCTTTATTTGTGCTCCAGTTTCTTCTTTCATATATAAAAATCTAGAATTGGGCAAATGACTCTCTTAAGGCCTCTTTCTGCTCTGACACTCTATTACTGGGTGAATACTGCTATCATTCTATACTTTTTAGCGAGTGTCTGTCATTTCTAGCTAGGCACTGTTAGGTGTGGAGGCGCAGTAAAGTGTGAACAAGACAAGTCGGAGGCCTGAGAGGACAGTGTGCAGGCCTCACAGCAGACGTAATCTGGGATCTGTTGTAGCAGAAACATTCTCCCCAGCCACGGGGGAGAAGAAAAAGAAAACAGTGGATCTTGGCACTAAGATTTGTAAGTTCTTTCATACTTATCGGCCCCACATTCCTCAGATATTTGTAAACCATGACTTCTAATTACTTCATTTTTATAATAACATCAGTGTAAGTTCTGTAGCATGAAGCAAAGTCTGGCTATTGCATAGATCTGTTTGTTTGGATCTGCTGGATGCCAAAGATAAGCAAAAACTTTTGTGTGTGTACTTGGCGGCTTTCATGTATTTCACATGATTGGAATTAAATCTTCTGTGGGGGGCCTATCACAGCACCATTAGGAGTAAGAGGCTGTGGAATTCTCCTACAGAAGTAGAAAAAGATGGCAGAATCCTGTCCAGCCATTACTGTCTGTCCCAAAATGTTCAAGGTAGTAGGCAGATAAACACAGTGCAGGCTTTAGGCCTAAATTGAAGAGCTATCAATGTAAATCAGAAATTGTATCAAAACAATTGCTTTATTTTCTGTTTGTTCCTCTGAGAGGCCCTATCATGTATCATTCCAAGTGGACGGACAGGGTCACAGTGAGCTCTGGGCTGAGTGTCCCGAGACCCCGTTTGCAGCCTGGACTTCGCAGCTAACTGGCATGCCAGCGGAGGTCTGTTGGCCTCACTATCATTTTCGATTCCCGGAAGTGAAATGATGCTCAACTGGCAAGTAGAAATGAACGTTAAGATAGATAGGAGATTTAAATACAGAAGCATTAAGACTAGGAGAAAGCTGCACGAAGTGAGTGTCAAAGGGGGAATGCAAAGGCGCTGCAGTAAGAGGTCTTCGGGACTCTTAGCAAAACATTCCTGTTTGAGGTTTGAGTCCAGTACTTGCGCAGTCGCACATAAAAACATGTTTGCTTACACGTTGCCCCTGTGGAAGCAAAGCAGGTTAGAAAACTGAGAGAAACTGAGCAAAACCAAGCGAGGGAACTGGCTAAGCAGCTGTGAAAAAACGACCGTTGTGAAAGAAGACAGGAAACTTCTTTGTTGGAACTGGAGGTTGAAAGCCACTCGCCCCACCCAGTCCGGGAGGGCCTGCCACGAGGACGCTGAGTGCGGAGTCGGGCCCCGGAGGCTCGGGGAGAAGCGCAGCCGAGCTCTCCCAGGGAAAGGGCGCCTCCCGGCGAAGGAAGGGGCTGGGGTCTGGCTCCTGCCTTCTGCTCCTGCTCCCCAATCCTGGCTCCGGCCTCCCTTGCAGGCTCAGAGCCTTGGCGGGGCGAGAGCCGAAGGATCGCCCTCCTTGCACTTCTCCTGGGAACTGCTGGCCCGAGATTAAGCTAACAAGTTTGCGGACGGTAATGGAGAGCTGGATGCCAATGGCCGCAGCTCAGGGGAATCACGACTTATGTTTTTTGGATCAGTTTTTCCTTCCATTGCATCGACGCCAAAAAGAAAGAAGTGACTTAATGAAGCTCTGAGTCTACTAAAGTCTTGCTAATTTATTCATCTAAACCGGAGCTGAGCACGCCACGTGGCGCTCAAGAAGTAAAATGAGGAAGGGAGGAAGAAACCAGGCCGACGGCCCTCGAGAAAGCCACGGGGACGCCTTCATGGAGGGCAGGGCCGCGAGCACCGGGGCCGCTGGGGCACGGTGAGACCGACCGGGGGAACCGTCCAGGGCGGGGCTGGCCCTCCTGGCAGGCTGGTCGGGAAGGGTGAGTCACCGTGACTCCGGGTGGGAGCGGACCCGGGAACCAGGAGGCGGGGCGGGGCGGGGCGGGTCTCGCCTGCACGGGGAGGCTGTAGCTACTATAAAAGCCCCACCCAGGCCTGCCGCCTGCGCTCTGCTCCTAGGGACACTCACAGCTCTCAGCGCCCGGCCCAGGTAAGCGGGGCGCGCCCTTCCCTCCCGCTATGGCCCGGGGGCCTCTGTGCTAGCGGGGTGAAGAGAGACCGGGAAGAAGACGGCCTTGCAAAGAGAGGCTCGGGCGACGGGGACCCTGTAGGCCATCGGACGGTGGGTCTGGGGGGCAGTCTGCACAGGGTACTGCGGAGAGGGGGCGCAGTGGCAAGATGGTCCCGCTGGAGTGAGAGTGGCCAGTTCTGCTTCGCGTTGGGGTGCAGAGTAGAGAGACAGGGTCGTGCAGCCCCCCGAAGTTGTCCCAGGAGCCCAGAGAGGTGGCACAGGGGAGGGGTGCAAAGGGAGGCCCCACATTCCAGACGCACTAGGCGCGGGCAAGGTGGGGGGGAGCAGGGCGTGGCCACCCTGGGAGCCGCGGTCCCAAGCGGAGCAGTAACGCGGGACATTTACCTCCAGGTTTAACAAAAGCTTTACGGCCGTTTAGAAAGTAATCCCCATCTTTTACAAGTTACTTTACTTGAAACAAATGCTTGTTTGTGGAACTTGAACCGACCAGCTGGAGAGAAGCGACCAGCTGGAGAGAAGCGGGGGGGTGGGGAGGAGGAGGAGGGGTGGGAATTTTTAGTAGCAACCGTGGTTCCCGAAGCGAAATGGAAAAAAAAAAGCAAAACAAACAAACAAACAAAAAACTTAAGCTCCTTTGTCTACGTTATCTTGCGAGAGAGCAACTTCTGATTTCCTTGTATTTGGAGAGTTTCCCACTTGGTTGACCCCTTTGAATCAGGAAGGAAGTGTCCCCCGGGGTTCTGTGGGGAGGGTTGTCTCGATGATGCCACAGTGAGTCAGGGGCTGAGGGTGCAGAAAAGGGTGTGGCCCCCGGGCCTCTCCCTGCAGTTATGTGGAGTGGGTCCCAGCGCCTGCTGTGGGAGGGCTGGATTCCATCGACTGACTGACTGTTCACGACGTCAGAGGTGAACATCAGTTCCCTTACCTTTGAAAGTGGTTTGAGGATGCCCATTTTTTTAACCTCCATCCCCATAAGGTTGTTATCGAAAATTTCAAGAAACATGTTCACTCAGAAATAAAATATGTAAAGCATACTGAAAACATTGTGCCAGGCAATTGTGGAGTGTCATTTGTATGTTAAGATTTGCCATTTTAAAGCTATGGGTCTTCTGAATTTGTGTGTAAAAGGGCAGTGGCCTTATGGGCGCACATTGGGTCTTTTCCAAGAACTGTAAGTTCTGGAGTCCAGGAACCTGGGGCCCTCAGTTCAGACAGATTCTGTTCAAAAGTGGGTGCCCCTCTGGAACTTGATGGTTTGAAAAACAATGCACTTACCCACTGAAACAATCTTATAGGAGGTGCTTAGGTTCCAGGCTAGCCCAGAAAACCTACTTAACATGCACTGGGTTCTAAAGACTAATTTGGGTGGTGGGGTGATGGGGGGAGGAAAAATAAATCACCGAAATATATATATTTTGGAACTTTTATTAGTTTTAAAGTTGACCCAGATCAAATTACTTTAATTGGAAAATTATGTTTTTGCCCCCTCCTCCACTTTTCTCTGCCTCTCTCGTGCCGCCTTAGAGACCTTCTGTCTTGACAACTTACAAAAAAAAGCCACCCAAGCTTAGCCACTTCTGCATTCCTTCCTCCTTCCTATACCTCAGTGTCTTTAACAGAGATAAGCAAATTGAGTTTATTCATTTATGTGCACTAATATTCCATATTGGGAATGATTGGTGGTCCTAAAATCTTCAGCAATCCAGAGGAGTTCTTTAAAAATCAAGAAAAACTTGTTACCTAAACAGATCTGTAATTTATAAAGTTAGAGGCTTTGGAATCAAGAAGACACATAATGTAATATCCAGGCAATATGAAGGAAGATTTTAGATGAAGCCAAGTTCAGAGAGGCCAGTGGTGTTAAAATATTCCCTCTTAGCGCCTTCCCCTCTTCTAATTCTTCTGCCTATTCAAAGCTTCACGAGTTTCTCCAAAATTGTCCCTCACATCTGCAGTGGAAGAGTGTGACCATCCATGTGCATTTGTTGTTAGTTGGGGGTTTATGATTTGGAGACCTCCAGATTTTGTAATTTCCCGCAGTGCCAAATGACCTGCTTGGGTTAAATGCCCCAGGAATATTGCTGACTCACTCACTGCCTTTGCTCAGGAGCTTGTTCTTGGGTTGGCGTCTCAGTGCTTACCATGCTGCGCTTGAGCTATTAAAGTGCTGTATTGATTGACGTTAGGCCAGACATTAGGCCAGCAGTCCTGGCCATTAGTTTCCTGATTAATGTCTGATTGAAGTGGTTTTTCTGGCAAGGTAGGTATCTTTCTGTAATTGCTATTGATTTTGAGGTCTGTAGGCGCTTCCTGCACAACTGGGCCTAGACTCTTGTCACCAACACAACACACAGTCGTGAGCCTTTGTTCTCATGCTGCTTGTGTGGGGAGGAGGGGGATGGGGGGGTTGGCCTTTTTTTGGTTCATGGAGGGTGGGTGTGTCACAAAGGAATCCTAGGCACTGCTGGGCTGCTCTGGACATGCATTCATTCCACAGTATTTCTTAAGCACCTGTTATGTTCTACTCACAGTTACAGGCACTGGGGATACTGCAGTGGACAAAAGGGACAAATAGTAGACAAAGTAAGTGAGCTGTATAGGCAGTAACTGGATTTTGAATGTTACACTTCCCCAGATCTACCTTAGTTCCCAAGCTTGGCTGGGGCTCCTTGTCCCTTTAACCCAGCTGTCCCCCAGATCTGAGCCTCAGATTTAACCTTAGGGAAACTGTTACTTAAAGTTAATGTGACTTAACTTGTGTTCTGGATTTGATTGTGAGAATTCAATAGAAAAGGAATGCTCTCTCTCTCTTTTTTTTTTTGACACGAGAATCCACCCTCCTCATTTTCTCTGGTACCACACCCTATTCTAGTTTTAGGCTAACTCAGAGGAAATTCCAGTCGGTAAAAAAAAATTCTTCCACCCTTTCACAGTCTGCTGTATTTTTCCTTCTCCTATGGGCAGAGGCAGTCCCCATCTACTTTGTTGGGGAGCAGGTCAGCAGGAGGGGTCAGGGAGACCCAGGCTTGTTCTGGGTGGTTCTCTGGAGATGACTTCCAAATCACCTTTTGAGGGTACACCTGAAGTTTTTAAGCTGTCTGAGCTCAATCTTGTCAGAGAGAAGTCAATAGCACCCAGGTAGTCTAATCCTGGGCTTGGCGTTGGAAGTTCCGACTGACAGGAGTGGACTGACAGGAGTGGCTGTGACCGGCACCGCTGCCCTTTGTCTCCCTGCCACTCCCAGTCTGCTGCGCACAGCTCACAGAAAGTCAGAGTCCCAAGGCCACTCTTCAAATCCTTCCTCCTTTCCACCTCCTTCCACAGGAGATGTGGGTTACATTTCAACCTTGCCCATTGGACAGAGCTAGGACCCAAGAGCCTTGATGGGACAGAGGTGGGGTGCCGAGATAGGGTGGGAATGGGCTGCATATCATGAAGAAAAAGAACGTGCCCTCCAGTGAGCTGGCCAGGCTTCGCAAAGATTTGTGCAGAAGCTGGGAATTGAAGGCCCCAGCTCTGAATGTGTGTGGCCCTGGAATTTCACTGGAAATGCTCAGTCTGAGGGAGAGAAGGAAATTGAGGAAGGGGAGTGCATTGGAAAAGAAGGGGGGGAAAAAGAGACAGAATATGGAAAGACCTGGTGTGTGTAAACCCTCCCAACTTGTTACTGGACGTCTAGTGTGTGCTGAGCACTGCGCTCAGTCAGACCCAGTAGGACACCGGAGTGAGTAACATGGAAACCCCATGGGCAGGTAGAATGGAAGACCGCCTAGATACACTCAGCTCTGAAATGTCAGACAAACAGCCCCAGGAGCACGGAGCAGGGGAAGAGGTAACAGTGCTGTTTGTGTCCGGAGGCCTCATGGGGATGTTAGCTGGTCGCAATTGAGAGTTGCCAGTGGAGAGAACTCAGAGAGCCCAGGCCTGGAGGCAGCAGGACAGTGCTGAGGGTTTGGAGAATAATTGCAAGTACAGTCTGATTTGGGGGCTGGTGTGCTTGCGTGTGTGTAAGAGATATTTATGAATCAGTAGGTAAAGTCCAGTGTGTGAGTTTAGACCTTTTTTCTGTTGGCAACAGGGCCCCGTTGGAAACATGATTTGTAGGCCATAAAATGCTGAAATTGAGTTGTAGATGTGAAGGCCTTGATTTCTCAACTCTGAAAGTGCTTCCTGCCAACTGAGGTCATTCTTCCCACTGGTCTCTTTCCGCCCACTCCATCCCCAGATCAGGAGACCGTGTATGGAGAGGCTCTGAGAGCAGAAGGCTGCAGCCTGTCTGTAGGTAGCAAACAAAAATGGATTCACATCAGGCAATACAAGGGACAAGCCAGAGCAAGCGCTGTGTGTCCATCTTGCTCAGTATGATCACGGCCGCTGGGCAGAGTTCCAGGATTTCTGGAGATGACTTGGCCCTGTGACTCAGGCATTAATTAAGACCATAAAACCAAGGAGAAAGTATGTGCTTTCAGGAAGGTTCTATTAAATAAAAATGCGTCCGGGGTTGGAGAGTGGAGAACAGGGAGAATTCCCTGCCCACCCCGACTCATGTGTTTCTTTTTCTCCCTTTTCGGTTTAAAGTTGCTGTCTGGCCCCTTAGACCCAGCGTTTTGCACAGTAAGGTTTTTGGTGGGGAAGCCCAGCCCTCCACCTCCCTCCACCCCCCTCCCTTTTTTGGTTTTAAAAATCCTCTTTTGTATCATCGAGTCCCTGATTGATTCAGCATGGTTGCTAGGGCTGTGTTTTGTGGAGATGCGTCAACACTACAATGAAACTGTAAAGTGGGCGTGTCAGCGAAACTGTGAGGTTAGAGTCAGATTCTGCTCTGCAGACCAGCCCTGTTGCAACACGCTTTTGTTCCTGAGAATTAATGTGTGGTCTTCCTGGAGCTGGTTCTTAATTCATTTCAGTAGAGCTTATTTTTACTATTCCAAGTGTTGACTTTTAGGTTTACGTTTTTGTTTGTTAGTTTCAACCTGTTTGCGAACTTCGTTTTACCTGTCTTTTCTGGAGAGGAGTTAAAGCTGTTTCGCTTGTACTGTTTTTGTTCTGTGTATTTGAAGTGAAACAGTAATACACAAACCAATCTATAGGGTTTTTTAAAAAAGGACAAACCCTGAAATTATCTTTAAGCTAGTCCTGATGCTAACTGTAAATTACTTGTTTTTCAACAGTTTTTCATTAATGTCTAGATTTTTACTCAAGTTAGGAGCTCTTGCAATCAGACAATTAACAGTCTTATTGATGAATGTTTTAAAGGCCAGAGGAAATTGTTCTGTTTCCGTGGTAGGGTGGAGCTGAGTGAGTCTGTTCTCACCCCAGTGGTGAATTGTTTCAAACCAGTTTGAAGTGGGTGTGGGTCTTTCAGTAAGTCTATTTTCTTAAAGGAAAAACTTTCCCTGATGAGGGACCATTTTAATGATCTTGTCTAGGAACCCAGCCCTTCTCTGGGAATGGAAGGTACTGGTATGGAGAGGTACTCATCAACAGATAGAATTTGCTGATTTCTTTTTGCATGTTGAAACCAGTTGGAGATCTGGGTGAGGCTGACGTGTCGGCGGGAGTGATGCAGGCTGCCACGTCTGTGTTCTGTGGAGCAGCCTGCCAGAGAGAGAGTGCTTGTCCTGCTTTAAATGCTCTTAGGAATTTTACGCTGCAATGAGGAATCAGTGGGAATGGAATCGCCTCACAGCACATAGATTTTATTTTATTTTCATTTAAAGCAATAGGTATGTTAAGACAGAGCTATTATTTTCAGTAAGAAAATTCAGCCTCCAGAGAAAATGTTGTGAATAGATACATGAGTATTGGGATTGAATCACATTAGCTTTCTGGCCCTCCAGTGTTCCCGAGCTTAAATTTGCACCATTCGGAAATTTTCATTTTAGACCCCCACAAGGCTTGTTTTAAGCCTGTTCTCTGGTTCTCCTGACACCTGGGGACAGTCTCCATCCCACCCTCCCAGGCTTTCCCCAAGTTTCTCTGGCTGGAACCTTCATGGTCATTGCCCTTCTCCAGCTAGGCAGTACCTCACCCTTTCAGCTCTTACTTCTGTTTAGCTGACTTCACTTCTACTGTTTTTATCTTTCTCTTGATGTCTTCATCTCTTAGAATGGAGAACTGTTGTGGTGAAGGGGAAGGGGCAAAGACCCCAGAGTCGGAGGGCCCAGATTCTGGCCGTCTCCCCCTGCTCATTGGCTGGGTGCCCTGGGCCAATCGCTCAGGTGTCTCACTGGGGCAAGGAGGGAAGAGAGCTGAAGGTCCTGCAGGGTGGGGCCTGCATTTCATGGTTGTGTGCGTGTCTCTCACCGCCGTTAATGCGGTGCAGGCCAGTGTGTGCTTGTGCGGGGTTGACAGATTACTTGAATGTTACCAGGGCATGTAACCGACAGTAGCTCTGCCAAGACTTTCACTTTCAAGGGTAGCAGCACACTGACACGATCTCATTAATCAAATATACTATATTACGCTAATATTTTAACAAACAGAAGTGGGAAAGCCAACTATTTCTTCTAGAGACTAATCAATCATTCACATAATGACTTTGCTTTGTCAGGGGGATTAGATTCAGTAAAGAAACAGGGGCTGTGGTTTATGTCTAAGGTGAAGTAGGTTTGCCTTTAAGCTTGCATGAAATAGGAAAGATTTATATGGCTTCAAAAGACATGCATGGAGTCATAGCAAGTTTCATGGATATTACTTTGTAGTTATCAGAATTTTTGCTTTTCCGGCAGGACGTATAAATAAAACATGTATAAACTGTTAACTATGTAAAATAGCAGCTCATTGTTTCTAAGTGTTCCTTTAGTGCCTAGTATGTGCAAAGACACCCTTAAATCTGTGGGTAAACTCAGACTCAGGGAGATGAGGTGAGACATACTGTCTGCTGCATTGAATTGAACTTAAGCATTTGCTGTCTGAAGACTTGGTACATGGCAGGAACTCAATGGATCAATCTAGTAGCATCAGTAAGTGCTTCCAGCGTTGAAAGTGGGGAGAGAGCTCTGTGGAATGGGGGCTGTAGCTGCCCCATTAGTGCAAACCCCACAGCGGTGGTTAACTTGAGGGATGGGCGGGGTCTGTAACCAGAGGAACAATGTAGGGTAAAGAGATGGGGGAGGAAGGACCAATCAGGGCTCCGTGGATTAAAGGAGTAAGGTGTGTTTGGTGAGAAGGAAGTAACAATTTGGCCTGAGTCCACTTTTGCTGGGGAGTGGATAGAGGGCACTGAGGCTGGGTTCCCACGGGGAGGCTGGGTTCACAGGCCACTCCTGGAGAGCAGGACTGAGCTAGATATGAGGCCGCCACTGAAGGATGGACATTGAGTTGGCGTTGGTGGTACAGTGGTGCGTACAGCTGCCTTCCAAGAATGGACGTTGAACAAGATCAACTAGAGGAATTTAACTGATGGTGGCACATGGGACTGATTTGATGAAAGAGCAGCATAACTTGTGGACAATAAAATGGGAAGGAAGATCTGTGGGATTTTTAAACACCCCTATTTTCTGTCTCTCCTCAGTACGTTGTGGCTGCGGGAGAAGAATGACCGTGAACGGAGAGTGTATATCGGACTGGCTTTGATTTGTACCTACGGGGGTGGCATGTGGGACATGGTTATGGTGGGCAGCTGTCTGCAGCGCCAGTGCTCGGAGCGGGAAAGGCAGCCTGAGAGAACGACACAGTGAAAACATACTGTGCCTCTGTGTTTGAGATTTCTTAGACATCGGAACCGGTGTGAGGTCCTGATTTAATAAATAAATGAATTTAATCCACACTTCCTTGAGCAGAAACAACTCTGTTTGCAACTGACTTACCAGTCCTCTGTGCGTTCTGGCATTTTTATTTCTTAGGGGTACACGGTGGGGACTAGAATTCTGCAAGGCAGGCGACAACAGTTTGCTCTTCGGGGCAGACCTTGTCAGTCCACGTTTCACCCAGCCCCAGGGCAATAGTCAAGGCCTGGGCTTGAGTGGTTCAGTGTCCAAAGCAGAGGCAATTTATCTCTGCTTTGGTGATTCTCAGGCCAAAGGATACTGATGAGACCCTTTGGGATGTTTATTGGCCCAAGGTGAAATTGGAGATTTCTTGAGCAGACTCAAACTTGTTTGTCTTACAAAGATTCTCAGACTTAGTCTTTAACTTGATGCAGCCACTTCAGAGGCAGGAAACCAGGATTGGACTTCCAGACCTGTGCTGTCCAGTAGGAACAGAATATGAGCTGCATATGCGATTGTAAATGTTCTAGTAGTCACATTAAAAAAGAAAAAAGCGCCCTGGCTGGTGTAGCTCAGTGGATTGAGCACGGGCTGCCAACCAAAGCATCGCAGGTTCGATTCCCAGTCAGGGCACATGCCTGGGTTGTAGGCCATGGCCCATGACAACCGCACATTAATGTTTCTCTCTCTAAAAAAAATATATATATTTAAAAAAGAAAGAAAAAAGCTCTGGCCCAGTGGTTCAGTTGGTTGGAGTGTCGTCCGATACACTGAAAGGTTGTGGGTTTGATTCTCGGCCAGGGCACATACCCAGGTTGCAGGTTTGATCCTTGGTTGGGGCACATACAAGGAGGCAGCCAGTCCTGTTTCTTTGTCTTTCTCTTCTCTCTCTAAAAGCAATAAACATATCCTTTGGCGAAGATTAAAAAAAATATTTTAAAGTAAAAGAAACAGGTAAAATTGAATTTAGTTTTTTATGTAACCCATTATACCCAACACATCATAGATATAATACATAATCAATATAGAAATTATTGAGAGATTTTTACATTTTTTTCTCATACTGGGTCTTCCAAATCTAATGTGGACTTACACGTAAAGCACATCTCCATTTGGAATGGACACTTCTCAGATGCTTGATAAGCCACATGTGGCTGGTGGCTACTCTGTTGGAGAGTCCACCTCCAGAGCCAGACTTTTGAAAGAGAGAAAAACAGACTTTCTTTTTTAGGGCAGTGTCAGGTTCCCAGAAAAGCTGTGTGGAAAGCTCCCGTGTATTCCCAGCCCCACGCGTTCACAACAGCCCCGCCTGAGTGGAACCTTGGTCACAACCGATGGCCTGCATTGGCCCGTCACTATCGGTCAACGTCCGTAGTTTGCATTAGGGTTCGTTCTTGGTGTTGTACGTTCTGTGGGTCTGACAGAGGTGTGATGATGTGTATTCGCCATGGGAGTATCATGCACAATAGTTTTATGGCCCTAAAACTTCTCTTTGCTCCACCTGTTTATCCCTCCATCCTTCCCCTCTAATCCCAGACAACCACTGATCCTTGTGCTGTCCCCTTAGTGCTGCCTTTTCCAGAATGTCAGATAGCTGGGATCATACAGTATGTAGCCTTTTCAGATTGGCTTCTTTTGCTTAGTAATGTGCATTTAAGTTTCCTTCATGCCTCTTCATAGCCTGATAGTTTCTTTCACTTTTTAGCCCTGAATATTACTCCATTGTCTGATGTACCACAGTTTATTTATAGAGGGAGACTTTGCAAATTAGGATTATATGCCAGCACTAGGATATTTGGGCGTGGGTGTCTGAGAATTGTGAGAGTGGGGGGAATTAGAATAGCTGTGATTTTTTTTGCTATGCTTAAATAGCATCTGTGAGCATTCAGAAGAGAGAGGAGGGGTCTAGGAGAGAGGTGGGAATGGAAATCTTGCAGAAATATATCAATAACCAAAACAAAGGTGAATCCTCTTCTCTTATATCCCCGGCCTCCACCCCACACTGAGCCTGGAATCCCCACCCGAGTTAGTTTAAAGCCTTCTGATAACAGAAAGTGTCTATGTCAATTCTCCCTCCAACCCAGTTCTATGAAAATATTTAGACTGAGCACATTGTTGGAAGAGAACAGAAAGCTGAATTTGCATGGATGCAGTTTCCTTGATCAAAGAATATTAAGCACAAACATACCAAAGCAGGAGATGCTACAATTCAGGCGTTACTCCCACTGTTCAGGATGCAGCTCTGCTCTGTTTCCTCTATTTGGGGGCTGCTGCTGCTGAACGACCTGCCTTGGCTCAGGTGAGACAAATCTCATGCCAGTTGAGCACTCTGCATTGGCAGGGGCTGGTGTATCGATTCCAAGAACTGTGTGATGGCAAAGCCGGAAAGCCAATTCATCAAGCTGCAGTGCCACAGCCCGATGAGGTGTATTAAC
Source organism: Tonatia bakeri (assembly GCA_004024845.1). Classification (NCBI taxonomy): domain Eukaryota; kingdom Metazoa; phylum Chordata; class Mammalia; order Chiroptera; family Phyllostomidae; genus Tonatia; species Tonatia bakeri. Next base: position 70,508 of record PVIA01007808.1, read on the forward strand.
GGGAAGATGACTTCATTTCAGCCATTTTGAATCTTAAATGCAAGGATCAGTCTTTTGTGGAATGCGTTCATGTCAGAAAATCTATCCCCTGTCTTTCTCATTAACAGTTTAATATCTTCTAAGCATCTGTGAGCTAAGAAAGTAATTACGGATGGTAATTAAGGGTTCCATTTAGGAATGGGCCAGAATGAGAACGGTATTGATTTCGGTTCACACTCAGAGTTTTCAGGCCCCTTTCCATATGTCACAGTACTGGCGAGAAATAACAGAGGTTGTGACAGGTTTGGCACACTTACCACTTTGTACGAGAAGTGGAAGGCTTGGTTCTAGCCTGTTGGAACAAGCTGCTTTAGTCTGGAAGAGCATGTTGTTTTGTATTCACGAGTCCGCCTTCCCAGCCCAGCTTCTGTTCCAACAACGCAGGCGGAAGATGGGCTCGTTCAGTAGCCCGTCCCAAACCTGAGGCAAACTACCACCAAACTTTAATTTTCCCAGTCATGAGACGGGAATTGCATATATTTGTAAAAATTACTTTAATATCTTCAGATGAAATGGTCCAAGAAGCAGAGATTAGAGTAATGAATCACAGTGCTTCGGGGGGAAGGAAAACCTCTTCCTAAAGACGTTTTGCTTTATTTTTTTCCAGCTGCTTCCAACATGTCTACTGTTCACGAAATTCTGACCAAGCTCAGCTTGGAGGGTGATGTAAGTATATCATTTTCACTCTGTGTCATTTTTGCAAATTGGACATCTCTGGATAGTACTACTGCTCTCTTTCCTTGGACATCTAAGAAAATGGGGCAAAATTCAGATAGTCATTCCCCTCTTGGTTCCTCTTTCTTCCCATTGCTTTAGCCGTTCTTAGTACCTCACTTTGAAACAAATGTTTTGGCTTTAGAAACTTGTTTGGCATCACATTAAAATAGGACAGACACTAGTAACACTGAGGTGGTTAGAATTTTGTTCCGCTATATATTTAGCATGTCAGTGGTAGTAATTGTTATGATGATGTATGACTTTTCATGTCATGCCTTGGGATTTTATTAATGGTTGGCCATCTCAAAAAATGATCCTGAGTGTTTGGGACTTCTTAGTGTCCCAGAGGTTATCCCAGACAAGAACTTAAACCTTTTTTTTTTTTTTTTTATCACCTGGGAATGCTTTTTTCCCAAAGAGTTGGGATATTTGTTGTTGTTGTTCTTTTTAAAATAATGGAAGTACTGTAATTCATTATGTTTTCTTTTTTGCTTTGGCTATCAGGGAGCTCAGAATTATTTTTAATTGTCTTTCCCAGGAAATATGTGACATGGAAATTCTGATGCATTTGGTTCTTTGTCTTATAGTGTAAAATTTTTAAACTATATATGAGATTATGTCACTACAAGTACTTTGAGAATCAAGTAGGATATAAATTATGAATATATAAAATATCTAATCATAGCATGCGTTTTTTAGGTCATCTTGGGGAAATGGCTTTTATAAAATCTCAGTACTGGTTTGTAGGCAGATCTTGGAGATATTTCAAAATATTCTCTCAATTAAATTAACATACAAAGAAACTCAAAGTGGGCGGACGACAGCTTGGACCATGTGCACATGGAACCTCTGTTGTCCAGGGTGCTCGCCTCAGAGCGTTTAGATGGATGGTGTCCGCGTGAGCACAGTGTGAGGTGCGTGAAGCCCGTGTATGTCCCTGATCTTTCCTTCTGGAACTTGTGCACAAGGGTGTTGGCAACATTACAAGCTGCCTAGGCTTGAGGTCCAGACAAGTCTAGGAGCTCAGTGTTTTCTTTCTTTAATGGATCTCACCACTAGATTGTTTTTAGTATCAGGCTTCCTGAGAGGGCTTTTCACGCAGCCTCCGAAGCTGCTGTTCTCCTGCATGATGCATTTCTCTGTCCAGTGGGGTGTGCCTGTGGTAGAAAATGGCATGTTTCCTCCAGTATTTTCAAAGATCACTTTTGCCTCAATAATTTGACTTTCGGATGAGTGGATTTTACAGATAATAGGTTCAGTTGTCCATGTCATTTTGTTTCCATAGATACTAAAAATTATGCAAAACATGCCCCTACTCACTGTTTTGGAATAAGATACCATAGCACCTGGTGCCTGAAGCCATATATGATATGGCTCTAGGACCAGACTGTCTGCCTTTGTAAGTAACTGATGGCATTTTTAATACATAGGAGGATGTTTTTCCTTAGATTTCCATCCACAGTTTGTAGCCGCCATAGCAGATAGCATTTCAGAAGAGCTCTGTGTTCTTACCTTTTCCTGAACATGTGCTCCGTTTCCATTCAGTTAATCTTACTGGAAAGTTTCAGAAGTGAAGACAGATGTCAAACACCTTGATATTTTATTGTGTTTCAGAGTTATAAATAGGAACTGGATTTACTGCTTGGTTAAGATGCTCACAAGTGCATTTTGAGATGTTTTGTCCTGTTCTGAACTTAGATTTCTGGCTTGTCCCAGGAGACATTTAAGAGGATGGCCTCTTAGTGGCTTATCTGTATAACCTCCATGCTAGTAACAGCAACTGATGTGGGAGCTGGGTGCCTGTAACGTAATGCCTGTGGGCAGAGGTAGGTCAGGGCCCCTTAGTCTCTGACTCTTTCCAGAAACCGAGCCAATGACACTCATCACATTATGATGGGTATTACATACCGAGGGAGGCAGTGGGAGGATTTCAGGATGAGGCACATTGACGTCGAAGGTAGGGTGGTGGTAGGTGGCACCACCAGCCATCCACTAACCAAAACCACATCGCCCACCCTCTTTTGTCTGTCTGCTCTGGGGCTAGGTAGCAGGGGTGGGGAAAGCTGCAAGGACATTTCCAGGAAGTAGGCAAGCTGACACTTGGGCGAGAGAACTGTTGCGGAAGCAGGCTATTGCCCTCCCCTCAGTCTGGGTGGGTCCTTCCGGCCAGGAAGGGGAATGTAAATCATTGGAAAGGAGGAAGGCATGGTTTACAAGGCAATAAGAAAACCCTAGGAAGAGTGGTAGGCGGAGGGGGTAGTGCGGAAGGCAGCAGAGGGGAGGGGACAGAGAGGCGAGAGAAGAGCAGGAGGAACTTGGTCGACACGAAAGAGGATGTGGGCCCTGTGCCTGACCACCTGGGAGCCTCAACAGTGGCCACAGTGGAGGGGCTTCCTCGTTTACCTGATAGAGACAAGCAGGCAGGTGTTTTACATTTGCTTTTAAAAGAATGGTGAGCTCAGCCAACAGGCCCAAGAGGAAATTCTTGTGCCCGTTGCAAAAGCTTAGCTAAACACACTTGTTATTCAGGCATCCCCACATTTCTAGTTTGTTTTGAATTGTTGCCAGCCCAGTTTTAATGCTCTTCAAACCCTTCCCAAATAAACAGGTGCTTTCAAGTGCTCAGCTTTGTGTTGTCTGCTTTTGAGCTCACACTATTACGATAAGTGGAAATAGAGACAGCATATTGTAAACTCTCGGGGCCTTGGAAGAAGAATTCTCATGAGAAAGAATCACGCTCCTTATAGTTACTGAGTCCTTGGTTTGAATTGTTAAAGAAACAATAGGAAAAAAATCTATTTGAGAAATCGATATTCCAACAAGAGGGACTTAAATGTGTATGATTTGGGTATGTTTCTTTTTTGACCTCAGCACTCTACACCCGCAAATGCCTACGGGTCGGTCAAAGCCTACACCAACTTTGACGCCGACCGGGATGCCCTGAACATTGAAACGGCCATCAAGACCAAAGGTAGGTGAGGTATTTGTCCTCTAGTCAGGCTCTGACTAGGGTATTTGCAGTTGTCCCTCGAATCTCCATACTCTGGTCATCCGAAACTGTTTTAATGGAGTAGAGCTTCGATGGAGTGGATTCAACCCTTCCTTACCCCCATACCTGTTTACTTTCTTCCCTCCCTCCTTCTCCTCCTTCCTCCCTCCTTCTCCCCCTTCCTCCCTCCTCTCTTTGGAGAGAAGGAGATGTAAAACATGAGATAGCGTTTTAACCAAATAGCACAGTAACATGGAAGTAGGCCTTAGCTGAGAGCCAGGAGGCCTGGTCCCCTGGGTGTGTGCTCTGGGCCCAGCTCTGCCCTCCGAGGCCTCAGTGCCTCTTCTGTAAAGGAAGAAGTTGGTCATGGGGACCCCTAAGGGCATTTCTTTGGTCCTGATTGCCCTTGAATTTCATTACTTTTGTTGGGAAAATGCTGGGGAAATTCTATGCCTTTGCTCTTTAGGTTGATCTAATGAGAGAAGAATTCAGACTCTTTTTTTTACCCTGCTAGTTAACACCACCCCTAAGGCCTGGACATAAAAGAACTGTTGGAATGAGTCTGTTTCCTCGAGTTCCAGGATGAGTAAGAGAGGACCAGCAGGCACAAAGCCTCCCTATCTAAATCCAGCAGATAAAGCATTTAATTGCGTGGAGTTGAGCAAGAGCTTGTTCAAGTCATCACACTATTTTCAGTGTCTACAGCAGTAAATGTTCCGACTTTCTGGGCTTAGGTGTGAACGAAGAATGTCTCTTTGGGGTTGCCCCACCCCCCGAACCTCTGGAAACATGGTGATCATTGGGATGCTGTAGTTCCACCACACTTGTTCTCCCTTCTGGACTTCGTTTCCACCGTGAGGTTGGGTGGAGATGCAGACAAGACCCAGCAATCCGAGCTGCTGGATCCTACCTTTGCTGAAAAGCTAGGAGACACTTTTCTCTTCTAGCAGAGTGAACTTACTGACACGCTCAGACCCAGATCACTACAGACAGGGAACCTCAACCAGGGTGACCTGGAAACCTATGGAACATGACCATATGTCCTGGGTTATGCCTGCACATTTACTGATTGTGCCCCTTTTCACTCTCAAAATTGTTTTATGTTGCAGCATAAATTACACGGTCACCTTTCCTAAAACTCTTGGAGAAACTGGTGACTTTTTTCCAGAGGTGGGAAGAAAAGGAGAAAGATGCCCTCACTGGAGTGGCTAAGTGGATTGAGTACTAGCCTGTGAAGCAAGGGGTCGCTGGTTCGATTCCCAGTCAGGGTACATGCCTGGGTTGCAGGCCAGGTCCCCAGTAGGAGGTGTGTAAGAGGCAACCACACATTGATGTTTCTTTCCCTCTCTTTCTCTTTTTCCCTTCCCCTCTCTAAAAATAAATAAATAAAATTTTAAAAAAAGAAAGAGAAGGAGAAAGATCCTTTAGGTCCTGTGGTTCTGCCAGGACATGGGGTTTGCATCACCTGTCTCTGAGCAGCCTTAAGTTCCAGGGGGACACCGTGGGCACTTTCCGGAACGGCTGCCGGGATATCTGAAGGGAGAATAATGAAGTGCCCAAATTTGACCTTTAAAAAGTCTTCTTTTTTGGTGCTTTTAAACACGCTTGTCAAAGATCAGGTTGGGAAGTCAGGAAGTCACTCATCAGAACGTAAAACTAAAGCCTGTAAGCCTTATCTCATTACAGTCAGTTCTACTCCGTGAAGCACAGTAGATGGGAACATGTGTGATCATCGTTGTAAATCTCGGCTCTGCCACTAATTTACTAGCTGTCTGACTGGAAAAACACTTAACTTCCTTAAGCCTCAGTTGCTTTACTAGTAAGTAGGACCCATCAAAGTTCCCACCTCACAGGGCTGTCCAAACTAACTCTTAACACCTTAGCCTAGAGCCTGGCATTTTGACATTGCCCAAAATAGTTTACCTGAAAACACACACACACACTCCACTTTCCTAAAACCCACCCTGTCTCATTATCTGGGTGTGTCTGCATTCCTGGGGCTTCCCACCGGTGCCATCGGAGAAGCACACTCGAAGTCTAACAGTTAACTCCTCTGACAAAGACGGTGCCTCTCCCCAGCTTGAGACAAAGACTGCTTTTATCCCTGCATGAGAAAGCTTTTAGCACACTGGAATGTAAAGATTGCGCAAATGAACTCTGGGAACAGCTGAAACTCCCATGGCAATAAAAATACCTTCAGGCGCTTTCTAAGTTAGCAGGAAAATACTGTCGTTCCTAAGCAGAAATGTCTGCAAGGCTGAGACTTGGATTCCTGCTTTCTAGTTTGGTCCAAAGCAGCTGACATCACCGTGATCCCAGTGACAACTACTTATTGAATTTATTGAGTGCTCATTATGGGCAGGCGTTGCAAGCAAGCACTTTTGGAACATTCATCTTAGAAGAACTTCAAATTCACCCCGTGGTGTAGGAGGCCAGTTTATGGGTGACACAGGTGAGGGTTAGCATGCTCTAGGACTCTTGGTCTTGTTTCAGACTGGGGTTTGAACCGGTTCTGTCCAGCCCCAGGCTGTAGGCTTAAGCACCCCAATATCTTGATGCCAACCTTCGAGGATCGAACTTTCTTTGCTAAGTGAGTGTCAGACGTGAGAAATTCGATTCTATTGTTATCGGACACGTCATATCTGCGGTCCTGCTTTAGGGGCCTGTCCTCTTCTCTTTCCGGCTTAAAGCCCAATGAGTTCCACTTAAGAACCCATTTTTACTTACTTTTTTTTTGGTGCCTAATAATTTTAGAGAGTAATTAAATTTTTTTGCATTTTCTCTTGGTCCTTTAAAATAATTTCTAGACTGTCGGTATGTTTAAAACCTTAACTCCTCCTAGAAAACTGTTGTGATCAAAGAATATGATACCATCCAGAGCTCCATGTACCAGGCATGTTAATGTCAGATACCTTCTCGCTGGGGAGTGACTCAGGAAACAGTGATAGCTCACTCTGTAGCACATAGAATGCCTGTAGGCTGTCACAGAGATGTGAAAATAAAGTTTCTGAACACTTTTTAACTTTTTTATTTGATGTCATTCACATACCATATAATTCACTACATAAAACGTAGAGTTCACTGTTCTTTAGTGTACTCACGGAGTTGTGCAACCATCACCACAATTCCAGAACACTGTTTTAACCCTTACCCTGACTGTGGCATTTACATCAAGAAATGGACATAAAAGAGTATATACAGTATGATTATACCACAATTTTTTTTTATGTCAAAAAGGAAAAAAGATGTTAACTGATATCTAGAATATGGGTAATTGATTCTTTTCCTTTCTTTTGTGTTCAATATATTCTCCCAGTTTTTGATTACGATGACACATATTAACTTCATAATGAAAGGCAGTAAATTTAATTACAAACAAAAATGAAGTCATTTGTTGGGAGGGTAAAATCCTTTTTGTTCCTTTTCCTTCCTCTTGATATTTTTAGATAGCTAACAGCACTTAAAAATGAGCTAATTAAGATCTTAGCCCTCCCTTTTAGAATGCCTTCTACCTTTAGTGTAATTAAGAAGCTCTGCCACACCCCACTCCCACCTCCAAGGCTTTATGCAGAGAATGCTAAGTAATTGGTGCTTCCTTGACATGAAAGGAAACGAAGCGTAAACCTTAAACGCTGATACAAACAAAAGCCAGAAGACCATGAAAAGTAAAGATGACTATTTAGGTCTTCTCTCCTAGAAAGGGTAACCTAAGTGTGTGTGCACAGACCTGTGGTGGTGGGGGGGGGTGCCAAGTGCAGAGCATGCTGGGTAGTGCCTGCTGCACCTGATGCAAGATGTACTTCCTTATTGTCTGGATAAGTACTCTCTGTAGGAGAGCTGGGAGCAAGTGACCTGTGGTGGAAGATTAATCAGTTGCCGTTAAACATAAGGAATGTGAAGGAGCAGACGTGGAGTGGGGAGGATTAACGGGAGGAGTAGACCTGGGCAACATCTGTAGGCTGGCTGGCCTAGACTGGTCAGAAAGTAGTTCTCAAAGCAGCTCTTACCAACCCTTCCCTTTCCCCTTTAGCATCTCTCACCTGGGCTGACATCTGTCCTTTTTTAAAAAAAAATTATTTATTGATTTTAGAGAGAGAGGGCAATGGAGAGAGAGGAAAAAAACAGTGATTTCATGTTCCACTTACTGATGCATCCATTGGTTGATTCCTGTATGTGCCCTGATCAAACCCGCAACCTTGGTGTGTCAAGACAGTGCTCCAGTCAGCGGAGCTCCATGGCCAGGAGTGTGTCCTTTCAATGAGCCTCCTTGCCTCACCCACTGCAGGTCTTTTTCTGTCTTCTCCAGGCTATGCAGTGCCCCGGACAGAGGCTTTGCTCTGGCAGGGGAGCGCTGCCACCTTCCAGAGGGAGCATTAACCCATTTCCAACATCCAGGCAGTCCCCCCACATCTTTCAGCCCAAGCTGATACACAGCTGCTTCTCCACGTTTTCTTTGAGAAGAAGACAGAATCCATTATTTCTTGGTCTGTATCTCCTTATATATAGCTCTTGTCACACTTGTGTATGGATTTCTCTTGCACCACAATGCCAGCTTCTTGAGGGCAAGGACTTTATTTCATTAATTGGATTTAATCTTATTCACACAGCCCTTGGGACTGCATGAGAAGGTAAACATTTAACCCAAATAGTCC
>PVIA01007809.1:0-78902 GCA_004024845.1 Tonatia bakeri
GGTGCTGGGAGGGAACACACACGCTGCTGAAGCACCTGGCTGAATCATTTTACTGAAGTCAGGCCTAGCCAAGGGTTTAAATACCCCCTGGTGATATGTGCACCTTCTCTGGACAGGTTGAGGCTTTCCTCACCAAGACGGAGAAAAGCCAGAAAGTCACCCGAGCCCTCCTGAGAGAGGTCATCCCGAGGTACGGATTGCTTCTGACCATTGGAAGTAACAACGGACTGGCCTTTGTCTCACAAATAATCCAAGAGACGGCCAAACTTCTGAACATCACGTATAAACTGCACACTGCCTATTGACCCCAGGGTTCTGGGAAGATAGAGTGAATGAACTGAACTCTTAAAGAAACCTTAGCTAAATTTTACCAGGAAACCTGACTGCCCTGGATGGACTTGCTACCGCTAGCTTTGCTTAGAGTTAGAAATGCCCCTAACCCCTCAGGACATACTCCATATGAACTAGTTTTTGGGAAACCTACTCCAGTTCTCATTATACAAAAGGGGGGGGGGGACTCTGGTTGCAAGATGAATTAAGGCAGAAAAAATATCTCCAGAAGCCAGGAAAAACTTTAAGAAAGATAAATGGTACAGGTTTGGGCCAGGGACTCTTACCCTGAGGGTGGCCAACACACTCCTTTAAACTGGGAAGTTATGTATAGATAAAGGACTAGAAAAAAGAGCCACTTCAACCTGTGTGGACTGGGCCACATTTAGTGTTACTAACCACCTAGACTGCCCTTAAAGTTATAGGAATTACCCCTTGGACCCACTACAGCCGGGCCAAAGAAGCAGCAGATCCTGAGGACTAAGCCTGCACTTAGACTACCCACGCTGAGGCTCCGGAGGATGCCAGTCAGTAAGAAAACATCAAGGAATAGATTATTATTCCACAGGGTTCCCGACTTTGATCAACAGTTTCACAGGAGTGTAGGGAATTAGACTAGTGACTGTGGCCCCTGTAGAATAGAATATCTTTTTTGGTCTCTGCATCTGGGTTTATTGTATGCTTTGCTTGACAAATGCAGTCCCTGACTTAGCCCCAGCCTGCAAATATAATATAGCCTGGCTATAGAATTATACTCAGTGATAAAGTGGTCTCTTACTATCTCCTAGGGTCAGCTTTCAGCTCCTCCACTGGCATGCCATCAGGTTGCATTTTGCCACAGCAATCCCTCTGCCCTTGGAGAGGAAAGGTATACCAGACTGGAGTAATATCCAGGACCATAGGATACCAGACCCGGAGGTGTCAGGCATATAGGACCCTGCATCCTCTGGTCCTCAGTCCAACACCTGGAGACCATAGTAACTTGTAGGGCAGCTGCCAAAGCATTAGCTCTCCGGATGTACCAACACCAGTATCAGCAGTTGCAACCTTCCCCAGCACCTCAGCTGTATAACCAGATATGTAGTGATGCTAAAGAGGTAAAAGCACCTTATAGCATCAAAGGAGGGAATGTGGCAGGCAACCCCCATGTTAGGCTACTTTGTACTTTGTAACTTCCGCGTTAGGACCATGTGCTTCTGAGCTAGGACCCCGCGCTTTGCTCCTTTGTCTCCCATATAAGGTAGCTAGACCTAACTTCTGCATTTAGCCTCTGTAACCTCGCTTTGCCACGTAGGCAGGGGGTTCAAGGCTATTTAAACCCCAGAAAGTTAGAGATCGGGCTTCAGGATTTGGGTTCTTCCCCTGAGCCCGCGCGTAATAAAGAATCGTGCTCCGCCATCTCTCCTGCGTGTGAGTTATTTTCTGCAAGAATATATCACCTTTAACTAGAACATAGTCAACAAAAGAAAAAAGCAAACAAAATATAACCAGAGACATTGAAATTGAGAACAATCTAACAATAGCCAGATGGGAGGGGGGAGGACAGTTGGGGGAAGGGTTTTCAGGAGCTACTGTAAAAGACACATGGACAGCCCTGGCTGGTGTAGCTCAGTGGACTGAGCACGGGCTGCAAACCAAAGCATTGCAGGTTCGATTCCCAGTCACAGGGCACATGCCTGGGTTGCAGGCCATGGCCCCCAGCAACCGCACATTGATGTTTCTCTCTCTCTCTTTCTCCCTCCTTTCCCTCTCTACAAATAAATAAATAAAATCTTTAAAAAAAAGACACATAGACAAAACCAAGGCAGAGGGTGAAAGCAAGGGAAGGAGGTGGCTTTGGCTGGGGTGGGAAGGGGTGGGAAGGGGTGGGGGGGAATGCAGACAACTGTAATTGAACAATAATAAAGTAATTTTAAAAAATTAGGTTAACAGTTGTGAAAACACAAAGCAGTTTACTCTTGTATTATGTATTAATTATGTATTATTTTCCATAAAAACAAGTGTAAACCTACTTTTGCCCACCCCTCTACATACTGATGGGAATGTGAAATGGCCCATTAAATTTGTAAAACAATCTGGCAGTTTCTCTAATGATTAAACATGAAGTTACCATATGACATAGGAATTTCACTCCTACATATATGTCCAAGAGAACTGAAAATACATGTTCACATGGAAATAGTAGTTTAATTTATAATAGCAAAAAGGTAGAAACAATCTGAATATCTCTCATGGGACAAATGGAATATTATGTGGTTATAAAACCGAATGAAATACTGACATATCTTATAACATTAATGAATCTTAAAATCATTATGCTAAGTGAAAAAATACAGAGACAAAAGATCACATATTATATGATGCTACTCATTTGAAAGTCTAGAATAGAGAATTCTATAGAAAAATAAAGTAGATTAGTAATGGATTAGGGCTAGGTGGAGATGTCCGGAGGTTAGGACGTGATAGTTAAGGGATATGAAGTTTTTTCTTGACATGATGAAAATGTTTTAAAACTGACTGGGGTTGTTTTTGCATGCCTGCAAATATACTAAAATCATTGAATTGTGCAATGGGTTAATTGAACATTATGTAAGTTATATTTTAATATATCTATTAAAAAATGAAATACATATAAATGCAAAATAACCAGGAAAAGAAGAGGACCATTAACAATAGCAACAAAGAGCATTAAATACTTAATAATAAATATAAGAAAAATATGTAAAATCTATATAACAAATATTTTTTTATTCTAAATGTTATAAAAGTAGACTTTAACACATGGAAAAGCATTGATTTTAGTTATCTAAATACTTTTTACAAAGTTTCTGGAAAAAATATAATTATTTCATCATGAAAAAGTGGGCAAATACAAAGCAAAATTACTATGTTAGAAATAAGTTAAAATACATCATCAATCATAGTACCATTCAGAAAAACAGATTTAGTGGAACACACAGATAATTTATGAAACCAATGATTAATAAGCTCTTGAGAATAAAAGATTAATTTCATGATGAGTAATGTGTAGAAAGAGGGAAATTAAAATATGGTAAAGTTTTCTGTTTTGTAGATGACAGATCCTGACAGCCACTTTATATTCAGAAAGTACAAATACAAACTCCTAAGTCCTAGAATTAAAGGAAATGTTACCAGAATACTAGAAATGTTTATGATATACTAATATAATATCGCAAATATTTATTTTTAATTTATATGTAATTTGTGTGAATGTTTATGTGTAAAAAAATCTAGATCAAAATTTTACACAGAAAAGTTTATTGACCCCACAAAAACATGCTAATATTAAAATGTCTAATATTTATTCAGTGCTATCACAACAGGTAACTCAAACTAGCTCACAAAAGCACTCAGCTAGTAGGATCTTCATTTTTCTCCAGACTTGAAACTTTCTTCCAAGATCAGTGTCCAGGCAGAGTATGTAAGGAATGGTGAAGGTATAAACTTTTTGACTTATTGAGTTTTGACCTTATTTACATTTTCACTCACTAATGACATTACAGGAGATTGAACCATTCTGTACAATCTAAGAGTTTCTTGAATTTGCAATCTCTTTTATTTACAAACGCAGGACCACAATTATGTTTTCTCACTTGTGTTTTTTGTCAGTTTGTATATTGTGTGTTTTACATCTGAATTTTTTTGAAATAATCAAGAACTCAAGAACATTAGTATATGCCACATTTTGGGGGACCATAAGATACACCTAGGTTTTAGAGGAGGAAAATAGAAAAAAAATTTGAAGCAAAAATTGTGGTAAAATATTTAATTACATAAATAACATAATATTTCACCAATGTAAATGTAAACAGAACTCAACAGCAGCATTAACAACCATTATTCCTCTCAAATTTGGGTGGAAAGGGGTGTGTCTTATAGTCCAAAAATGGTGTATATACTATTTAATCCTTATACCTCATTCGAGATTTACTAATTGTCTAATAATTCATGTATAGAAGCAAATTATTTATAATTCAGAATAACTCATTTTATTTAGTTTGTATGTTTTTTTAGTTCTCTCTAGTCTGAAACAATTCCTTTTTCTTGCTTTAAGTTTCCAGACTTTACTACTTTTGAAGATTACAAGTCAGTTGTTTTTCAGAATGTTCCTCAACTTTAGTTTCTAATTATGTGTTAAGATGAGACTCAGTTTATATATCTTTGTCCAAATTTCCATGTATGGTGTGTTCTTCTCATTATATTTTATCAGGTAACAGAAGATTTAAGTTTGCCCAATTATTGATGATTTTCACTTAGTCATTTGATGTCTAATACAATTTTCCACTGTAAAAGTTATGTTTTTCTACCTTGTAATAGTAATATTATTGGGAGATACTTTAAACTATATTAATATTCTGTTTTTCATCAAACTTGTAATTATTTATTTACCTACATATGAATAAACTCATGGATTTCTATTTTATTAAATAAGTTATATAATCTATTACTATCATGATCATGATAAACATATTGCTCATGATTTGTCCAACAGGAGGTTATTTGATTGGCTTCTGTGTTCTTTTAGGATAACTCAATTATTTGTTATGTACATTCTTATTTCTTGACATGAAAGTTATTCTAAGTACATCTATAGAATTCCTTCCCTTGCTTTGGAATCTGTCTTGATTCCTTTCAGTGATGAGTGGTATTTAGAAGCCAAGCTATGGGTGTATATGTACTCACTGCTATTGCAGTGTCACTGATTTCAGGCCCTCAAAGAGACATTTTACCTATATTTATTTCTCTCTGTACACATGAAAAACCTAGGACATAATTTAGTTTTATTTTTACATTTCTAAATTTCCCTTTTTGTATTCTTAATTTATTTTTCTAAGAATTGAGAAATGAAGCCATTATCCTTATAAGTTATTTGTTAAATTCTCCAGTAGGTAGCCATTCTTTTATATTCCTTTGTGGTTTCTAATTTTCCATATTGGGTCACTTCCTAACGGGTAGCCTCATCACTAGTTGTGCTGTAATATCCCACACCTGGCTAGCCCTTTCTCTGAACATATTCTTTATTTCCTTAGACTCACACATCATTCCTGCTTCTATCAAGTATAGAAGCACTCCTCAAACTAACCACTCTGATATCTCATTCCAGTCTGCCTGTCAAGGACATATTTCTTACTGTGATCCACCTCTAGCAGCCTGTCTGTGGCATCATTCTTACCCAATCTCAGCTACAGACACCTACCTTGATCTCTCCCACATAACGTACTTAGGACTGAATTATTCAGGAGGTAAAATGGAAGAACTCTTACTTAGTTATTTTGGTTGAAAATTTTATTGAGATAGTTGTAGATTTACATGAAGATATAAGAATAGCTATACAGAAATCCCAAAGTACTTTTTTCCAGTTACCCTATTTCTAACATTTTGCAAAAGTATATTGCAAAATCTCGGACATTGAAATCTTATTCCATTTTCTAGTTTTACATTATTTATTGGTTGTGAAGTTCTGTGGGTGTATTCAGCTCTGCACAATTTTATTACCTGTATAGGTTTGTTTGTTCACCATACAATTATCTGAGTCAAGATACCATACAATTCTATTGCCACAAGGACCTTCGGTGTTAAGCCTTTTGTGAATCCACCCAACCTTCTACTACACACTCCCTACTTCATTTCTAGCCCAGGGCAATGGCTACTCTTTTTTATTTCTAAAATTTTGTCACTTCAAATATTATTTGTTCTGACCACTGAGAGAGAAATATATTACTGTTGCACAGGACAGAGAATTAAATATCTGAAACTGTAGCAATTCTCTGGTGAATCTTTTAGCATTTCTATGTTCGAAAGAAAATTTTAATTAAAAAACTATAGCAGTAGTCAAAATCAGAATTGTTGAAAATTCAGAATCTTTAGAAAAAAACATTTAAATTTCTGGCCATAGAAAGAACCTCTTGATGGTAAAGGAAATGCCCACTGGCATTAGAAAATGAAAGCTGTCAACATAGCTATGGCCTCAGTTGATTCTAGTTTCCAGTTTTGGATTTTTTACACATAATTTCAAAACCAGCTTCATTGTAACACAAATACCAGTCCTCTCCTCCTCAGAGGTCTCTATTCAGTGAGCTGCCATATCTACAGACTGAGGCCCAGTCAGACAGTGTACCCTTGTCAGAGGTCTGCATTTTAGCCCTACAGGGACTCTGCCATGACCTCCTGAAGCAACAGGGTCATCTGTGGTACATCTCTGCTCGGGCACAAAGGTCCCATTTTAGGGTGAAACACTTCTAAACTTTTAGGTCTTAATAACTCTAACCTCTTCTGTAGCCCTACACATGTTAGCAACTTTCTGTAGTTTGCCTCTCTATTACATCAAAAGTTTTATGTATTTGATTTTCTTTCCTTTGAAATTCTTCCTAAAAGTGTATATAGTATTGTTCCTCATATGAAATGCTAAGTTAATATGAATGATTTGACTTCCATTTTCTTACTAAATTCTGACTGATACATAATATAAATATTCTATAACTGCTTATTCCCTACTTTACTAACTAGACATTTTAGCAACGAAGTTAAAATATTTCAAATATGAATGCCAACAACATCAGATATTCTGCATGTTCACATGGCTTCTTACAAAACGCAATTTGGACTTACATGAACCTATGTTCACCTTGTAACAGATTACCACTATATTTTTGATGCAAATACATGAAACTCCCTTTTTTTTGTTAAATACCATTAAGTCCAGTTAACCTTAAAATATTCTATAGAGCATTTAAACTAAATAATGACTATATTGAAATATTCAACCTGTTTCAATATTAATGAAATTTTAAATAGCTGGGAGTATCTTGGTGACTAAAAGGACATCTGTGCTATACATCATAACAATATAAAATTTTTAAATATAATTGCATTCAAAATTGGATTGTGAAAGGAAGATGTTAACCAGTGAATCCAGCACCATTGAGAGAACTGTGTCCTCCATCTTATTTGAAATATTACATTTTTATATACTAAAAACGTACTATCATTACTATTTGGTCTGTTAATGAGAGTTTTACTTGTCAATTTATAGTATAGATAATTTACTGTTTTACATTTTTTAAAGGCCCGTGTTTTCATAGTAACTATATAATACACCAAAGTTTGAGGAGTCTTGCAGTGATACTGAGACAAATATTCAAGTTTAGAAACTTCCAGGAGGAAGGATCCCTAGGGAGCATATTAAGTTCTTGGTTGGAATATCTCAGGACCATGGCTCAGAATCAAATGCAAACCAGTAAATTAGCCTAGACAAACTTTCCTGAAACCTAGCCATATAGCACCTAGTCTCTGACTAGATTACAATAACTAACCTTTACCCTATCTGCCTATGGAAAACTCTGAGATCTATGAAAAATTACAATGTAAACCTTATTTATCACTGATGGACAGTTTCTCAACTCCAAATTAATAGAAAAGACATAACCACAAAAACCAGAAAAAATCTAACTGAATCCTCCAATTTATAAGGATTCTGTTTAGAAATCTTAGGGTATAATCCCAGCAGTGGAACCACTTGATCCAAAGGCAGTTCTATCTTTAGTTTTCTGAGGAAATTCCATACTGTTTTCCACAGTGAAACATAATTATATTGGAGAGCAAGGCAGGGTGATGTGTATGTGTTAGTATGTGGTTCTTTCTTTTTTTGGGGGGAGAGTCTGTTATAGAAATGGTTGTATAAGACTTTGCCCTCATCTTCCATAGTATAAATCAATACAAGTTATCTAGAATTATAACTGGTAAATAGAAAAAACATTTTTAGGAATATGATAATAAACACAGAATTAATAGTTAAAAGAGCTTCAATTTTTACCTTTATCTGGAACTCAGAGGTGATAGACTATAGGGTAGTATACTAATTTTCAAGGCTACAAATATACAGTAATATTTGCTCATTGTGTTATATGTATGCTTTACTTGCTTAAAATAAACATTAAAGGTAACAGTAAAAGTTGAAAACAATTTTAAAAAGCCATATACTTCGCAAACTGTATTTCCTATACTATACACTTACTAACATACCACTAACCACTTAAGCCTTCCTGGTTTCCTTCAAGAAGCACCTCTTTGCTGATCTACCTTGACCTCCCCACTCAATAATGATCTGTCCTGTCCTATATTTGCATGCCATGCTTCTATACTAATTATATACTCTGCCTTTAAAGAAAAAGTGTTCTCACTTATCTGCAACTGTAATTTAATTACAAATTCTTTGTTCACGTGTACCAGTTGGGGAATGCTCTCTTTTGTGAGAAGATCTGAAAGATTTTTTTTTTCTTACTGAACATTTTTTTTAAATTACTTACTAAATTATGTACTTAGTATTAATATCATTAACCTAAAATTATTGTATTTTTATGGGGTCAAACTTAAATTTGAACTGGATATTAGATCATGGCTAGATATATAGTTTTAAGTATAAGATAGTGTTAAGTTTTAGACAGAGATAAACTGCCTGCCTCTTATAATATGATCATTCACACTCATCTCTGCATTTGGTTATATCCACATCATATAATGTCTTATGTAAATATAATTACAATACAAAGGATCAAGGGCATTTCCATGACACAGGAAAATAAATATACTTATTTGATTATTTCTACATAGTTCTGAAGATTTTAATATTTCCAGATTAAATAAAAAGCAACAAGTCATAAAAAAGGGAGGAATAAACTCAGCAGTAAATCATTTCATAGTAGATTACATAATCATACTAGACTATGCACTCATGGATTTGATTTAAAAATCTATTTTAGAGCAAAATTTAATAAGAAGAGTCATAAAGAACATATCAGTTTCAGGTCTTCTTCCTACAAGTTCTATGATCATAGACAATTCATTTAACCTGTCTATGCCTTGATATCCTCACCTACAATGATAGTATGGCACCAGATGATTTCATTTTATTATCTACTTCTAATGATAATAAATACCAAAGGCCCTAGATGTGTTCTCCAAATAACATTTGTGAAGAAATGTCATTGGCTATGCAATTAATATGTTAAAGTCTGCTTAAAGACATATATTTTGAAAATGACCACAGAGGTTTTTACTTCTATGACAAACTTATTCTCAGTGTCTTAGAGTTAGTTCATTATTAATTTAATGCCTATACAGTTAAGCAGACAAATCAGCTAAGCAGAAACTAATGAGAAATTCACAGTGAGCTAGTTAAATATTAATAATCCATTCACATGTTTTCCATATAATGATTCTGTTGGCTTCTAGTTTATGAGCCTGTATTGTGCTTGGTTCATCATAACACACAATGGAAAATTTTGGAATGAGGAGATTTGTGAGTATGTGAGATATTCAGGTTGCTTCACAGAAGGCAATTACTTTGTATATAACCATGTTTGTTCAGAGTGATGTATATCAATTTTTTTGCAGAAGTATGTAACTGATCATTTGTATTTTATTATTGCATCCAATCCACTAGGTTGAAATAATTTTTAAAAGCCACATATATTTAAAAGAGAACCCTAAGTAGATTATTTATTGAGTACCAACTATGTGCAAGGTACTTGTGCATCTAGAGCCTCTGAGAAGGCATGCTATTGTTAAATTCTCTCAGGTCATGATGGGATTCAAGGTCAAAAATGATAATTTTATTTAGGAATAAGCATCAATTTTGCTCACAGTGAAACATTGTTGAAGGAGGTCATTAAGAGGATGTGAGATTTGCTGATCCAGAACCCTAGGCCTGGGCAATCGGAGGCTTCTCACTAACTTCCCTGCCCTTGAAATGTATGTCCTGCACACCATGTCCACAGTGGGAGCTGTTTTCAAGAGGTAGCCTGGAGAGAGGGTGATGTGTCTTGAGGTCATCTGAACAGAATATGTGATTGAACCCCATTAAGGCCTCTATATAAACTTTTAAGGTTCTGGCAGATGATTGTAGAGATCTACTCAGTTTTCAGTTGCCCAAGACAAGCCTCATAAATAAGTTCTTTTGCATATTAAATCTGCCATCTATCAAGCCATAGTAGCTTGCCTCCATAGATATCAACCTGGAGTCAATTTCAGTTTTTACCTGAGGAAGCTTGCAAGGTTGCAAACCAAGAAATGTGTCTTATGTGAGAGGTTTTCTCTGATATGTTTGCCTATAAAAGGCTTTTTTTCTCTCTCTCATGTGTGTGTGTGTATAGTACATTATACTATATACATGTGAGATACATACATACATATATATTCTATACACATATAATATATATTTCAGTGGCCTTAATTTAAAAAATCATGCCCAAATAATTATTTTTATCCTTCATAATAGCAAAGTGAAGTGGAAAGATTAAATTTCAGATAGCATTTTTTATAATATCTGATTATTGTGGAAATGCATTTTAGAACATTATTAGAAAAATAATAAGTATCACATTTCCTGGCTTCACTTAATTTATTCACATGCACTTAATTTTAGCAAGCACAGAAGACCCCCCCCCACCCCAGCTTCACTCTGTCCCTATCCTTGTCCTGATAGAATGGCTAATTGATGATTTTCTTCCTTCTCAAATTTTATTTTTCTCTTAGTTCACAAAGATATGGTTGTTGATTGTATTTACCCATCAACTTGTCCATGTGTATTTTATCGGTCAAATTAGCTAGCAATGAGCAGTATCACTTAATACCAGGTAGAAATTAGAACCAAAGTGAATATAGGTTTAACTGTCATATAAAAGAAATTCAGTTGAACTGATTTAAGCTACGTTGTATTTCAGTGCTCTTAAACAGCTTCTTACTGCTGCTGCTTATTTGCTGTAATTGTTATTGGTCCCTCTGTAAGTGAGTGTTTACATTCATTTCTGTAGTTAAATGTCTGCAATTTTAGAGGTGCTACTTGTATTATAATGCAAAGATAATGAAGAATGCATTGCCAGAAGTAGATCCAAGTGGTTAATTGCAAACCAACATTAGTATTTTGCCTCCATTTCTCAGGAGAGGAAAGCAGGTGGTATGGTTCTCTGCCAGAACATTGCAATATAAATAATCATGGCTCTTTGAAAATAATACCTGTAAGTAAGTCATTTCAAGATAATTTCAGTGTTTATACATCTCTCTTGTGAAGGAGCCTTGAAATAGTTTACATTTGCCAACTGATATTTAACTCTTTCTCACTTCAGTTTAATCAGCTCTTTTAGAATACTTCAGGAATCCATTTAGTCAGAAGGGTAGAAATAATTAAACCTGATGGGAGTCAGAAGACCTGGATTTTAATAATGGCCATTGTCTCTAACCAGTGCAGTGAATATTGTGAATGTTTGCAAACCGCTGTCACTAGATATTTTGTGATTATTAAATATATTTTATTTTCTCTTTTTGTTCCATTCTAAATTTTTTTCTTTTCCCTTCCTTCCATATAAGAAATTAATAAATTTTCTTTCCCTCCAAAATGGGATTGAGCAAAAACCATCCTTCATTTTGATAGAATTGAAAGTGGGGTCTAAAAGAGTCCCTTATTCTCCCAGCCAGTCTGCTATTCAGACTCCCAACAGATACCTTCTTATCACACCTGTCTAAGATTCCAGGACCAAGAAGAGGCTTCAGCAGAACTGAGCATCCACCTCCTGCTAAGAAGCTTCCAGGACAAATCCCATTGTGCATCACATCTCTGGAGCCCTCAGACTCTTTGAGAAGGCCAAGCCTTCCAGGTAAACCCTCATCACTAGACATCTAGGGCCCATAGGCTCTAACCCTGTTCAGCTCTGTTCATTCTCAAGTGCTTGCTGGAGATGAGTGTTTTCCGCAAACTTTCCCTGTATTCTCAAACTCTTCTCTGAATGTGCTTTGACTTTGTTCTCTCAGAAATCTGCATGCTTTCTGAAAACACCATTTCCCTTGCAGTCCTCTTACTATGAGGCTGTTTTCTTCCCACATTCAATTTTATACCTGGTTACTCATTCACTAACCACAGCTACTACTTGTCATCTTTTTGGTTATTTTAATATCACATATATAATTCATCCACTTCCTTGACCTCTTGTCTTAGACCTCCATACATGTAATGACCTGGTCCTTTACTCCAATTTCAGCCCTGGTGTTGAATCCTAAAAGTTATCAATTAATACAGATCTCCCGTTTAAATTGTGTCATTCTCCTACCACATTCTCTTCCTCTACTCCCTCTCCAGAACCAATAACTTTACCCACCTGGACTTCTACTGACCCTTCCATGGTTTTACTATCTAATGCCCTTCTGATATAGGTTGGGTTATATAATCCACTATTGCAATCACTTCGTTGTTTTTAGTCTCAATCATTTGCTGTTTCCTTATTCCTATTTATTTTCTAGCAAACCTCAATCCTGGTTAAATCTATTTTTGCCTCTCCATCCCAGAATGTAGCCAGAGGAAAACAAAGAAATTTGTTAACCAATATTTTTTAAAATCTAAGACCTCAAACTTTAAATGAACCAGTAGAGTCAGGTTAAAGTTTCAAAGGATAATAGGTGCCTATAGGATAGAGAATTGGGAGTGGAAGTTGTAACAATTGTGAAGATTTAAATCAAATAATTCTACACAGCTTCACTAAGAAGATACCATTTGAGTTAATTGTCAAAGAACATATAGGAGTGACTCATATGGACATCTGGGAGGAAAGTAAAGAACAAGTGCAAGGCTAAAAGTATGGGGTATGTGTGTCTGGCAAGTTCAAGGTTCCACAAGAAAACTAGTGAAGGTGGAGTTGAGTGAGAGGACAATTGCTCAGCAATGAGAGGAGAAGTGGTCTGCAAGGCAATTGAGAGCTATTTCTCAAAAAGACATTTAAGCAAGTGTAAGAATTTTAGATTTAATCCAAATGAGAAGAGACAGAAGAATGACATGACCTGAGTTACATTTCACAATGGTCACTCTGTCTGCTGTGTTGAAATAAGACTGTGGTAAACAGAGAAATAGAGTGACACATTCTGAGATTATTATAAAAACTCTGAGCTAGACATTCTGATGAATTTGATCAGGATGGGAGAGGTTGGCCAAAATTTCCCCTCCAGTGAATAGAATCTGATCTTGTCATTGCAAGCAATTTGCTCTAACTATCACTGCTCTTTTTCTCTTTTCAGGATTATTCCCACCAACATACAGATTAACTGTAATATTTCATTCTAAATGAAATAATTGTAAAATTAAAAATAAAGTAAAATATTCCTTACTATAAAGTGCACCTATTTGTCTTCACCTCTTTATGTAGAAATTCCCTAAAGGACTACCCTGTACTGTCTCCACTTTCTTCTGGTGGAGTTTTCCCTGGTCAACATACCTAAAATAGTAGCCCTCCACACTTCCTGTGTCCTTCTGTACACCATATTTCTTTAGAGCACTTATTGCTACTTGATATTATGCCATACATCTTGTTTATTTGCTATTGCCTGTCTACCACACTACAATATAATGTGTGTGAGGTCATGCTAATATTCTCAGTCCTGGAACTATGCCTGGTACATTGTGGAAATTCAATAAATATTTACTTAAAAATGAATAGTGAATGACCAAAGTGCCAGGCACCGTTTCAAATGGTGAACCAAAAACACGGAACAAGACAAATAAGTTTTCCTCTCTCATGGCTCTTATATTCTAATGTTCAGTCATTCTCAATAGCATATACCATGTTTATAAATTTACTTTTCATGTGAGCCTATGTCTTTAGGTTGAAAATGATGCACTTGAGAGCATCTTGCTATCCAGTGCCTAAACTAGTACCTGGAATGTAAATAAGAAGTAATGTTATTCTTATTAAAACTTTTATTTATAACAGAATATCTAGCTTATTTCAAAGCTTACATTGTATTTTAAAATTCTCAGTAAGCAACTACTATCTCATAAGTCAGACTTAGGAGATAAGTGACTAATGGTTAATATCCCCATTTACAACTAGGAAACCACAAGAGACTATTGAAGTAACTTTCCCAAGGTTATCCAATGAATCATTGCCAGACCTGGAATTAAATCCCATAACTCATTCTTGTTTAGGAAGCACTTTTATTCCTGGCTCTAAGATACACTGGGAGAACACTGTGTATGACCATCATTTTTCACTGGAGAGTTTAGAACAGACAAGGCCTAAATCTACTGCTATAATATAATCTATTATATAATAGAGGTCTCTATTTCATTTTTGAGTTTCAGTGAAGTATAATTAAGGATCATTAAATGTTACAGATTATTGTAAGCTGAGACTGGTTTGTGATCATTAATCAGCTAGTGAATTCTTGAATAAATGATTCAACATATTGGAAAAATGTTGCTGGTTGTCAAAGTTCATTGCACCTGCCCTGAAAGATGTCCTTGCTAATTGTGAAAATATGAAAAGGCCAACACCTGTGCAGTGGTGCTGCACTGACCATTGCCTATACAGATATCAATAACAATAATTCATCTATGTGAAGTCACCTCTCTTAACAATCTCCTAAAGAAAATATTGGTGGAAAACAATAACCATAATTAACTTTCTAATGATAATTACTAAAAATAACACCTAAATTGGATTTTGGCTTACTGAAATCAGTTAATACTATTTTAGTATATATTTTTAAACCTTTTTTATTTTTAAACACTTTACATAGTTTTCTCCTTTATATCATGATAATTATGCCTTATCAGTTTTTAAAATCAGCCTTCTTACATGGCTGCATGAGTCTTCTTTTATTCCTGCATCAGTGGTCAGAGTGAATTTTTATCAACTTAGATTTCATTATAATATTTTTGTTTAAAATAAAAATTTAATAGATTTCCATTATATTTCCAATGAAATAAATGCTTTTCATGACATATTATGTTCTATGTGATGTGGTGCTTATAATTCACCCCAATGCTATCTCCCTCCCTATATGTTTTGTTCATTATTGTCCACACTCTCTAGACATCTTTATGATGATCAAAACCTCAAGCTTTAAGAAAATTGCATTAGTTATTCCCTGTATCTGAGATATTTTCTTCTCATTCATTCTCTCTTCTTATGGTTCAGGTCTAGTCAAAGACAACATATCAATAGCACCCTATCTAGAATACTACTTTCTATTTATTGTCCAGTTTTTGTTATAAGCAGGTTTGTGGTATGGTTTTTATTTCATACATAAGTTTCCCCAACACCTTCACCAGAACTCATTAATACATAAAGTCTATGAGGATAGTGTATTGAAGTTTTGTGAACTACCTTGTCTCTAGCATTTAGAAAAATGGTAGACTACAGTAGGTACTCATTACATAGTTTGTTTGGATGAGTGAAAACTTTCCCTTCCAGCATTGTCAGGCTTAACAGATTGAGTTAAGGAACCTGACTCCAAATTTATTTCCTCTCCTTATCATTGTATGAATGCAAATTCAGGCCTTGACATTAAATGAAGTATTTTTTATCTTAATTTTTTAAAATTGCTTACATAAACTACCCTAACTGGAGGCTTTTATAATTTCATAATTCAGTATGCACAAGACACTGTGCAACCAATAACAGAATTTAACATCGGTATTTGATACTCTTCTAATTTGGTTTAAATTATAACTAGCTAGCATACATGATAGTATGTAAACACAGGCTTTTCCTTGTATCAATATAAGTGTTTGTTATCTTTGATTTTTTATGGTTTTGGGGGTTAGGGTTGAAAGAAAATTAAAATTGTTACTTTTATCTTTCTTGAAAGTCTAAATATCCACATAGAATTTAATGTAATGTAATGTCTGGAGAGCCTGTGATATTTCAGGCTTATGTAGGCCAGACTCCTTTCTCTTATATACAAGACTTTCTCTAATTCCTTTCCATTTCTGCTTCTATTATGAATAACCATTTTTCATAACAAAGAGTGAGAACCATGACTATAAGAGACAGAAAATATATTTTGCATTTAAGCATTAGAGTTTTTTAAAAAATAAGTTGTGAAACTTATAAGTTCATCCAATAAGTTAAATCTTTCTCTAAAAATCTAGGAATTATCTATTTAAAAACTAAAACAATGCTTATGATTTTAAAAAATCCTACTTAGTACTTAAAGGAAATAATGCCATTAATTTATTTTACCAAAATCACAAAATAAGCTGTATAAAGTATATCTTGTAAGGTCAAAATAAACATCTCCAGAGGCCCTCAGAAAATATTTTTTAAAATATCAAAAGACTTTTTATTGTATAACTTAATAGAAAGGTGAATACAGCATCAGATATATTGCCTTAAGTTGGTTTACATAGAAGAAAGGAAAACTGGCTTTCTCCAAGGGCAGTTGTTTAATTTTGGTCCATTCTTATGTCTGGCTCATAATATAGCAGTGCTCAAGATGGTTTGTACCAGCAGTATCAGCATCGCTGGGGATCTACTAAGAAATGCAGATTTTCAAGCTCTACTCCAGACTTAACTAATTAGACATTCTGGAAACAGGCCACAGTAATTCAAATATTAACAAGCCCTTTAATGGGGTGATCTTGATGCACACAATAGTTTGAGAGCAATAGTCATACATAGGCAAACTTGGGACAAATTGTCAAATTGTTTTCTAGACCTATCAAAGGCTGACCCATTCAAATTTGGGAAGTTTATAACAAATGATCATACTAGGTTGTATTCATTGAAAAAAAATCACATTTTCCTTCTAGTTTCTGTTTGCTGAAACATTTTTATGACTTTTAATTTAATCAGCATTTATATTCTAAGTTGCTTTTTACCTTCCTGTGCTATAAACTTGTCTCCTACAAATTCTAAATTTTCTTATGTTTGCAGCCATACAGAATCAAAATACATTCAGTGAGTTAGTGATGTAGAGCCTAGAAGAGTTAGCAAGATTTTTCCCTTACCTCTTATAACTCTAAAATTAAAAATATTGGGTGCTAGTTAAAATTATACTAGTTAAATTTACCAGAAGAGATCCACACATATTATGCTAATATATATGAAATAAATATATATTATGTGAAATAAACCAGTCAGGGGAAGAAAAGTGCCATATGATTTCACTGATTAGATTTCACATATGTGGAATCTAATGAAAAAATAAACTAATAAATATAATAGAAACAGATTTATAGATACAGAGAGCAGACTAATAACTGTCAGAGGGGAGGAGGTTTGCAAAACTAGGTAAAAAAGGTGAAGGAATTAAGCAAAAAAAAATCTCATGAGAACACACACCCAAATGCCACCACCACAACTCACGGTAATAGATAATAAACTATGACAGATTCCACATACCAAAACTTATTTGCTATTTTGATTGTTTTCTGACTTTTGAGTCCTTAGGCTTATCACTTCAAAAATGGATTAAAAAAACAAATATGAAATCACAAGCATAATTTGAAGGTTCTGAAGTACATGAGCTCTATAATATCTTTGATTTGTGTACTTAAACCTTGTCTTTTTTAATGTGGCAGGCTTCTAAAAGTCATGGCATATTTTATAGTGAATCCTATGAAGACTAAAGGGCACCAAATCTGGGCTGTAGGGGTGGTGAGTCTCCTTGCTGATTTGATGTTTTGCCAAAAAGCTCTGCACAAGATGTTTTGTGTGGCTGGGAATATCATCATGATGAACCTGCTAATCACCAGCTGCCCATAACTGGGGCCTTCTGGATCAACCGAACAGTTTCATCAAACTTATTCATATCTTACAAATACCCTTTTGCTCTTCACATTGTACAAATGAAAAAAAAATGTGATATAAAGAGTCTATATCAACAAAAATAGCAACAACAAACAGTTCTTGGGTATTTACTGCATCAAGCAATCACCTAAGCTGTTCATAAGTATGATCTCATTTTCTCTTCACAGAAACCATATTAAATAGATTTTACTATCACTGCTTAACAGATAATATAAAGGTTAAACAATCTGCAACCATTCACCTATATTAAAAGAAGTAACCAAAATTAAGGCCTATGGCTTTCCTTTTAACTCAAAAAATATAGCATAACTCTCTTTAGGAGAAAAAAAATAATGACTCCTATGGATTGCAGAGATGTATTAGTCACAGACCTGTCCTGATGGTAGAACAGCTGAGGATTCCTCCCAGCTTGAGAAAATTGACAAAAAGTATAAAAACATTTACAAGGCACTAGACAGTAATTCTCAAAGTCTGGGTCCCTAACCAGAGAAACTTGTTACAAATTCAAACTTCTTGTCTCATCCTAGATGTGCTGAATCCAATACACTGGGGTGTCCTTCAGTAGCCTCTGGTCTAGCAAGTACATGAGGTTGATGTTGGACAAAGCATGGGAAGCAAACTGCCCATTGAACCTTCTAAGACCTCACTCAAGGTCTCTCAACCCAGGCCTTAAAACCCTGTAATACCTCCCAGAGTTCCTCTTTTGGGACTCTATGACTTTTGTGAGGTGGCCTTTTCCCTTCCTGCAGTAAGTCTCATAATCTTAGCTTTGCCTACAAAGACATTTTCCTGGTGGTCTCAAGAGAATCCAAAGTCAACACTGTGAATTGATAGATGAAACCAATCTGTGGCAGCCTCACAGGATTAGGGTCAGGAATTAGGTATCTCAATCATTTTTGTCTCCATCCACCTTATACTCTGCCAGTGCTTCCCAATGGCCAATTCAGAAGATAAAGAGCAAGGGAAATGTCAAGTTTTCCACAAAAGTCAGTCTCACAGCCCCCCACAATGAGGTAGATATTGGTAGAAAGTGAATATGGAGTAAAAAAAAAAATCTACAAATATTGACGAATTTTCTCTTCAATATCCACAAAATTCTTTTGTCCAGAATAAAAGCATGTGTTATTCAAATAGGGAACACAAAAGGAGCAATCAGTTGCTACATTGTAAATGGTGAATTATCCATTTTGTCATACTGCTACTTGGAACCTAAAATATTATAGTCACTTCTAGTGTTCTTCACATAAGATATTTGGGATAAAATGAGGAAAGTTGAACTTCCAACATGTAGCTTCTACTGTTTTTACTTATGTATTTAGTCATTAGTCCTAAGCTGATAACTGTAGCTTCTTTTTTCAAGGCGATCACAGAATCCCCTTACATTTCCCAGCATTCCGGCTGAATTGCATTTTTCACCAAAACTTTGTATCTGCAGCATGTCAGTCTTTTCTGGACCTGTATTTGTTGGATTGCTGAAGTTTAACTATTGATCAAGACTACTGGGCAAGAGAATATTAGAAGCATGCAGTAAATCCCCTGGGCTCCATGCTGAATCATCCTTGTACTTATTGATTTCCTCTGGAAATCAGGGCTAATCATCCTGGCTCCTAGAGCAATCTCCCCTTCATGCTTGTTAAATGACCAACACAAAGAACCCTAAATGTCCAAGGAGAACTTTCAACCTCCAATTATAGTCATGTCTGCTTTTTAGTGGAAGCATTCTTCTCCTGGACACTTAAGGACTCTGAATCCATTGACCCCAAGGTTGACTGTACAAGAACTAAAAATTATTTCAACAGTTATTTAGTGTAATGATCACTTCCATTTTGTTAGTGAACTGTGAATCCTGACTACAAGGAAATTGATTGGATGCTATTTTAAGGTATATGCTTCATTTGCTGGAAAAGTCCCACCAACATTGCAGGATTTTACTTCCCAACTAGAGCTATAATGAAGCTATATTACTCCAGCTGTTACTTGGTAATGAAGCACATGGTAGTAAATTCCCTGTGTATGAGCTCATCCTTACATGTTAAAGAGGCAGAATGCCTTACCACATTCTGGATAAGACATTCTGTAAATCCATGCTAGGAGTACTGTAAGGCATTCTGTAAATCAGTGAGGGAGGGCACATTCATACCTGAAATATATCTGTCCCTGTGAGCAAACATCACTGGTATCCTCCTGAGAAAAGGACTTTAATGTCATCAACCTACCACCTGCTTTTGCTTTTCCCAGGAAATGTTCTCACACGGGAGCTGGTAAGAGGATGCTCAATGTTGACCTTTACTTTCATGGATTGGACAGTAAGTGGGTTTTATAGTCAAATCAGTCTTTAAGAGGGGAAATCTTATTTATAGAACCCATGCCCAGCTACTTCATGGTCACCTTGGACATATTCTCATTAAACAAGCAGTGCAGTTGCTGGGGAAAATCCTATTCACATCCAAAGGGTAGGTAATATAATCTGCTTGGAGATAATTCTCCATATTTCTACATATCAGGATTGTCTTTTCAAGTATGTTTGTATACAAACATACTTGGAAGCTAGAGATAGTGTCTTTCTATGGTCAGAGGGCAGGTTTGTTTCCTGGTCAGGATAATTAAGGTAAGGTATTTCCTTGGGGTAAAAATTAGGCAAGTTTTCTACAAATGCCCTTAAAATATTAAGAATTCTCTGAGCTCATTGTACTTCAGCTGTGACATAGACCCACCATGTGTATGGTATCCATCTGTGACCAATTCTGCATCACCCCAATGAAAACTGTGAGGATCAAGGAGAACCAAGGCAAACATGAAGCACATCCTACGTGTTGTAACATGAATGACAAACTGTCTGAGTCCATTTGAGCTTATTGCCTCCTTACTGGTCAGACCTATGGGTGTGTGGCAGCTCCAGCAGTTGCATCTGCTTTGGTCTGTTTGACCAGTTGACTTTGTACACCATATTATTGACTATCTTACCCACAAAAAGGGGTGCCTTTTTGTGAGATTCTATAAAATAATATTTTATGCTACCTGTGGTGCTTGTTGCTTTTAAATTGAAAATTATTATGAGATATATTAAATTAGAATATCTTTCCCTGATATTGATGAGAGTAACAGGATCTCAGACTAGTTGAGGTAAAGGGTTGTGCTTAACATAAAAAAGTATAGAGCTGCAATTATCCCAACATCCAAAGGGTCAGAGAGGCAATTAGTCTTTTGACTATAGAGATCCATGTGGTTTATAATTGTGTTAAATTTGGCTAAGCTTTATAAATTTGACCAAGATAATATTTTTCCTCCAAGTTTTATAATATGCTAAAATTTAAGGGAGCACTCACTCACTTTCAATGTAATTTAAGTGCAAAGTTGCTGCCTGAGAATAAGTACCTCCTTAAATTTTGTAACACGGGTACTAGAACTGTATCACTCATGTTCTAACCCTGCACATGACTCAATTTGCAGCAGAGATTCGGCTTCATCTATTAAGTCAAATATTCCACTTCATATTTCAGAGTCCCCATCTTTCCCTACCACCTCTCTTACCTTAGAAGAAGATCCTTGACAAAGTTAAGCACTTAGCAAGCAACTCTACAAACCTAATGATCAAGTTCAGGGCAGATGGATATATTTTCCATTTATTACAGGAAATAAATGGCTCCTTTAAAACTTCCCAAAATCAGTTTCCACTTTTGTTCTAGGTGTAAAAGTCACAGCCATCTACTTCCCCTTCTATGGAACTGTATATTTTTATAAAAAGACTGTAGTTATTACTGTGTGTAAGTATCACATTGTCTTGACTTTCTCAAATACTTCCACATCATATTAACATATTATAATTTGTATAATTATGGTATACCACCACATGGCAAAATTACTATTCTGGCATCCCATGTCCTTATCACCCTGTGTTAGTTTCTTAAGGCTGCAATAAAAGAGTACCACAAACTCTGTGGCTTAAAAACAACAGAAATTTATTATTTCACACTTCTGGAGGCTGTAAATCTGGAATCAAGGTGTCAGCAGGGCCATGCTCTCTCTGAGTTCCTAAGATCCTTCTTTGCTTCTTCAGGCTTCTGGTGGTACATATTAATTTTTGGCATTCCTGGGCTTGAAGCTGCACCACTCCAATCTCTTCCGGTCACAGCACTTCCCCTGAGTGTCTCTGTCTTTAGATGGTACATTCCTCTTTTTATAAGGACACAGTCACATTGTTTTAGAAACCATACTAATTACCTCTTTTTAATTTGATTGAACATGCAAAGACCTTATTTTCTGAGAAGGTGACATTCACAGGCACCATGGATTAAGCTTTCAATTACCTTTTAGGGTATACAGTTTAATCAATAACACTTTCCAACAAAGAGATTAAGCATGTGTTCTTCAAATATGTAAGCAACTTGGTAGGGAATATTTTTTACTCTATAATTTGAATAAAGAGACTATTTACAAAGGTGTGATAGCATTATGGTAACCAAAACCTACAACTAGCAACAGCTTGCATTTGTTGCCAGTTCCAGAATTGCATGGGCAAGAGCAGGAAGAGACATATGGACTGAGTACTCTGAGAGTAGCTTTAGTTTTGACACAGAGATTCAGCTAGCCCTAGCCATCCCCTCAGAATGAAAGATGGTGGAATAAACACCTGGTCCACTTATCTTCTATCTCCTGCCATTGACTTCTTATAGTCAAAGCCAACTGTCAGGTACCAAGGACAATGGTACATAGAGGAAAAGGAGGCTAAGTTAATTTGGAGGGACAAAGAGAAAATACCCAACACAGCTCATGGAATCACAGTTCACAAAATAAAAAAAATAAAAACAGGTTACAATTTTAAATTTTAAAAACTTTTCATTAAAATTTAGTTGTTAGCTTATAGATTGGTGAGCATTATTAATTGAGAATACAAATCTTTGAAAATATTTTTTAAAGCGGATAATTGGTAATTCTATTCAACATTTAAAGACAAATCTGTTTGATTCTGTGATTTTGTTTGTAGAAATTTTTTCTATAGCCCTGAGAGGTGTGGCTCAGTGGGTTGAGCACTGGCCTGTGAACCAAAAAATAGCTGGTTGAATTCCCAGTCAGGGTACATGCCTGGGTCTGAGGCCAGGTCCTCAGTAGGGGGTGCTCAAGAGGCAACCACATGTTGATGTTTTTCTCCCTCTCTTTCTTCCTCCTTTCCCCTTTTTAAAAATAAATGAATAAGTCTTTAAAATAAAAGAACTTTGTCTTCCTACATATCTATTGGATGTAGTATAAACATTATACAATGATATTCATGGAAGCATTGTTTATAATATAGCAAGCCTGACCACTACATAAATATTTACCAAAACAGTTTAGATGAAAATTAGCATGCCAACTTAATAGAACTTTAAGAATCCACAAAAATAAACTAAAACATTTCATTTATATGTTAACACATATGCATTAACCTCTCTAACCTGAAATAGTAGTAATAACAACAATAATAAGGATGGGAAAAAGACAAACAATGACTTTTATTTCAGAAGAAACAGAGGACCAAATGTCTAATTCATTAATAATTTATTGAATGCTCCAAGCATGTTGATTGAACCATACATCTAAATTATTATATACCTATTTTTAAGTTAGATGTAGGTCCATTTTTGTGTTCAACAAATGTAGTTGAGTTCACTACATTTCCTTTTTTGTTTGTTTCTTTTGATTTTATCTATTCGTTGGTCTATGGAAACATATTGCAAATATTTTCTCCCCACCTACTTTTGCCTGTTCGCTTTCTTAACAGTGTATTTTGATGAGCAGGGCTTTTTAATTTGAGTGAAGTCCAATTTATTCATGTCTCTTTGTTTTACTTTATGCTTAGTGATTTTTTTGTGTCTTATGTGTGAAGCTTTTGACAATCAAAATTCTTAAAGAAATTCTCCTACGCTGTCTTTCAGAAATTTTAGTTTATATTAAAAATATTTATTGCATTTTTCCCATTACTATTTAGTCCCCTTACACTCCCCTACCCCCTACAATCACCACACAATTGTCCAGGTCCATTAGTCCATTTTCCTTTTTTCTCAATTTCTCCACCCCTTCTCCTCCTTAGCTGCCCTCCTACTTTCTATTAGTCTGTCTCTGTTTTGCTTGTTAGTTCAGTTTGTTCACTCTGTGATCCATCACTAGTTTTTGTATATGGTATAAAGGAGGAATCAAAGTTTATTTATACCATTGTGTTAAGTGTCATTTGTGAGAAACTTTCTTTCTCCTCATTGAATTGCCTTAGTGAACTTTATGGAATAAAAACTGTATTTCTCAGCATTACTGGCCCTTAGCAATGATTGATGGGATAAAAAAAATCTAAGAGTAGTCCTTTATTCTTTACCACTTCTTGCTACTGAAATGTAACCAAGAAGGTGGCAACATGGGAAATGAGATAGAAGTCACATTATCATTATTATTTCTCCAAGATAGGTGGAGTTCCCCTCCTGATAAGGAGCTCACAGCCAACCAGCTCTAACTACATTTCACAGGATTTTGATGCATTGGAGAAAAATACAATTTTTGTCAAAAAATCCACAAGTAGATAAAATTAAAACAAAACTAAACAATATTTTAATTTCCTCTAAATTTCCTAATTGTTTTAATGTAAGTTAATGTCTTTTGTATTCTTCTAAGAAGAGGCTGAAAGCCATTAGTTAATTTTAAATTTTCAATAATTTGTTTTCATTTGTAAAATTATTTTTCTTTAAATTAGCTTAGCTATTTTTGATAGTCTATAGTTGTTTTTATCTATTTTCTGATTCCATCTTCTATATATTAAACATCTAATATATAACTATGTTATCACTATCTGATGAATATAATATCTTATTTTCTTAGGGAATTCTAAAACATTTCCCCCCAACTAGCTATTGGTAATGGTGCACTCTTTGCTTGTGTGTTTTGTCATTTTTCACTATGAACTAATGTTTAATCTTAATATGTAGAAATAACTCAGATTGTCATTGAGAAATTATTATTTTGAGAGGATTTTAATTTGCTTATATCAGAAACCAGATAATAAAAATAAACTAACATTCTTACTGGTCTCTTAAATTTCCAGAGATAACTGCAAGTCTCACAGTCACTGGACTTGCACTGGAGAAATTTCTGTTATGATTATTCAGCTTTCTTATTAGGTTAATGGCTTTAACTTTAGAAAATTCCCTCACTTCTTGCCTAGTAATACTTTACATTTTATAAAAATTTAATTACTTTTTGACTAAAAGGATTTAAAAAATATTCCTACTTCATCAAACAGATAAAAAAATGGTATATGAGAAAATAACTTTAAAATAAAATATTTGAATCCAACAACCTAAGCAGGATAAAGACATTCTCAACAGGTAAAGCATCAAAATATATATACCTAAAATTACTTAATATATGTACAGTAAAACAAAGAATTTAACAAAAAATTATACTCAGGAAAGGGTGCATTTATCTTTGTAGTTAAGGAATGGTCTGTAAACAGAAATAACTGTTCTCAGAGAACAGGTTTAGAGAACAGGCTGTCCAGATGGATCTGAGGAGACAGAATGGAAAGGGGTACTTTATTGATCAATAAGGGGAATTATTGGGACATACAGAAGAAACCCTGGGAGAATTTTAAGGCATAAAAAGTGCATGTATCGAGGCCCTTGGTGAATGATAAAAGAGAATTACAAACTCATATTTGAATTTAGGAATATTCTCTTTTTTTATTTACTTGTACCTCATTTATTTCCATGCATATTCTATGAAGCAACCAGTTTCTGATTTCTGCATAGTACTTATAAAAATTCAGTTATCAAATGTTAACAGAAATTAAATTTTCACAGACATTTATGCTTATGTTTTAGTATTTTTTATTGTTGTTCAAGTACATTTTTCTGCCTTTTTCCCCCCACACCTCCCCACCACCCCAGGTCTCCCTCCCTCCCTCCCCTGTTTCCACCCCTGCCATGTTATTGTCCATATGCCCTTTATAATTGTTCTTGTAAAACCTTCACCCTTTTCCTCTATAATCTCCTCCCCTCTCCCCTCTGGTCACTGTCAGCCTGTTCCCAATTTCAATGTCTTCAGTTATATTTCACTTGCTTGCTTATTTTGTTGATTTTTGTTTCCTGTTAAAGGTGAGATCATATGGTACTTGTCTTAAACTGCCTGGCTTATTTCACTTAGCATAATGCTCTCCGGTTCCATCCATGTTGTTGCAAATAATAAGAGGTTCTTCTTCCTTTCTGCTGCATAGAACTCCATTGTGTAAATGTACCATAGCTTTCTGATCCATTCATTTACTGATGGGCACCTAGGTTGCTTCCAGCATTTGGTTATTGTAAATTGTGCTGCTATGAACATAGGGGTACATAGGTTCTTTTGGATTGGTGTTTCAGGGTTCTTAGGATATAACCCCAGCAATTGAATTGCTGGGTCAAAAGGCAGTTCCATTTTAGTGTCTGGAGGAAATTCCATACTGTTTTCCACAGTGGTTGCACCAGTCTGTAATCCCACCAACAGAGCACTAGGGTTCGCTTGTCTCCACAACCTTCCAACACTTGTTTGTTGCTTTGATTGTGATGGTCATTCTGACTGGTGTGAAGTGGTATCTCACTGTGGTTTTAATTTGCATCTCTTTGATGGCTAGCAATACTGAGCATCTTTTCACACGATTCTGGACACTCTGCATGTCCTCTTTGGAGAAGTGTCTGTTAAGTCCTTTACCCATTTCTTAATTGGGTTGTATGTCTTCCTATAGTGGAGTCATGTAAGTTCTTTGTATATTTTGGAAATCAAACCCTTGTCTGAGGTATCATTGGCAAATATATTTTCCCATACAGTTGGTTCTCCTTTTATTTTAATGCTGTTTTCTTTAGCTGTGCAGAAGCTTTTTGTTTTGATGAGATCTCCTTTGTTTATTCTTTCTGTTATGTCACTTGCTCTAGGGAACATACCAGTGAAAATATTGTTGCATGGAATATATGAGATTTTCCTGCCTATGTTCTCTTCTAGGACTTTAATGGTGTCACAACTTATATTTAAATCCTTTATCCATCTTGAATTTATTTTTGTGTATGGTGTAAGTTGGCACTCAACTTTTATTATTTTGCATGTAGCTGTCTTGTTCCTGATCTTAGTGGGAAAATTTTTAGTTTTTCTCCATTGAGTATGATGTTGGTTGTAGGTGTCTCACATATGGCCTTTATTATGTTGAGAAATAATCCCTCTATTCCCACTTTGCAGAGCATTTTTATCATCAATGGGTGCTGTGCTTTATCAAATGCCTTTTCTGCATCTATTGATATGATCATGTGATTTTTTCTTTGCTTTTTTTAATGTGATACATTACATTTACTGATTTGCAAATATTGAATCATCCTTCCATCCCTGGTATAAATCCCACTTGGACATCGTGTATGATCTTTTTAATGTATTGTTGGATGTGGTTTGCCAATATTTCATTGATAATTTTAGTGTCTAGGTTAATCAGCGATAATAGCCTGAAGCTTTCTCTCTTTGTTGAGTCTTTATCTGGTTTTGGGAATAGGATGATGCTGGCTTCATAAAAATAGTTTGGGAGTCTTCTATCATTCTAGGCTTTTTGGAATAGTCTGTGCACGATAGGGGTTAGCTCTTCCTTAAATGCTTTGTAGAATTCTCCTGTGAAATCATCTGGTCCAGGACTTTTGTGTTTCGAGAGTTTTTGTATTACTGCTTCGATTTCATCAGCTGTTATTGGTCTGTTCAGGCTTTCTGCTTCTTCTTCATTGAGTTTTGGAAGATTATATTTTTCTAGAAATTTGTCCATTTCACCCAGGTTTTCAAATTTCTTGTCATACAGTTCTTGGTAGTAATTTCTTACAATCCCTTATATTTCTGTCTTGTCAGTTTTAATCTCTCTTCTTTCATTTCTGATTGTGTTTATTTGGGTCCTCTCTCTTTTTTTCTTGATGAGTCTGCTTAAAGTCTTGTCGATTTTGTTTATCTTTTCAAAGAACCAGTTCCTGGATTCATTAATCCTTAGAATTGTGCTTTTAGTCTCTATGTCATTTAATTCTGCTCTGATCTTGGTTATTTCTTTCCTCCTACTTGCTCTGGGATATCTTTGTTGTTGTTCCTTGAGTTCTTGTAGGCATAGGGTTAGGTTGTTTGTTTGAAATGTTTCTATCTTTTTTAGGTAGACCTGTATTGCTATGAACTTCCTCTCAATACTGCCTTCACTGTGTCCTATAAGTTTTGGGTTGTTTTGAGTTCATTTTCATTTGTTTCCAGAAACCATTTGATTTCTTTCCTAATTTCATTCTTGACCCATTCATTGTTTAATAGCATGCTATTCAATCTCCATGATTTTGAGTATTTGGTGTTTTTTTCCTTGGGGTTGGATTCTAGTTTCAGTCCCTTGTGATCCAAGAAAATGCTTGGTATGATTTCAATTTTCTTGAATTTGTTGAGGCTTGTTTTGTGT
This sequence comes from Tonatia bakeri, assembly GCA_004024845.1. NCBI lineage: Eukaryota > Metazoa > Chordata > Mammalia > Chiroptera > Phyllostomidae > Tonatia > Tonatia bakeri. The sequence goes on from PVIA01007809.1 coordinate 28,372, forward strand.
CCTATCATGTGGTCTAGCTTTGAAAATGTTCCATGTGCATTTGGAAAGACTATGTACTTAGCTTCTTTGGGATGGAAAGCTCTCTATATATCAGTTAAGTCCATTTCATCTAGGGCATTGTTCTATGCCACAATATCTTTGTTGATATTTTGTTTGGAAGATCTGTCTATTTTTGACAGTGGGGTGTTAAAATCCCCTACTATAATTATGTTACTGTCAATATCTCTCTTGAAATCCTCTAAGATTTTCTTTATGTATTTGGGTGCTCCTATGTTAGGTGCATATATATTTACAATGTTTGTGTCTTCTTGGTGGATTCTTCCCTTTAGTATTATGAAGTGACCTTCTGGGTCTCAGTTTATGGCCCTTTTTTGGAAGTCTGTTTTGTCTGATATGAGTATTATTACCCAGGGTTTGTTTTTTTTTTTTTTTCCTGTCTGTTTGCTTGGAATATTTATTTCCATCCCTTCACTTTCAGTCTGTGTAGGTCTTTTGTTCTGAGGTTGATTTCTTATAGGCAGCATATGTGTGGGTCATGCTTTCTTATCCATTCAGCTATACTGTGTCTTTTGATTGGAGCACTTAATCCATTTAGGTTTAAGGTTATCATTGATAGGTACTTTTTCTTTGCCATTTTTGTGCTTGTGTTTCTCTCTCTCTCTCTCTCTGCTCCCTTCCTTCCTTAAAGCAGTTCCTTTAGCATCTCTTGCAGAGTTGGTTTGGTGGAGGTGTATTCTTCTAGAGTTCTTTTGACTGGGAAGCTTCTTATTTGGCCTTCTATCTTGACTGAGAGCCTTGCTAGGTAAAGTAGCTTTGGTTGCAAGACTCTGGTCACATTGCTTGGAATATTTCTTGCCATTCTCTTTTGGCCTGGAGCGTTTCCATTGAGAAGTCAGATGCTAACCTTATTGGGGTTCTCTTGTTTGTTATTTTCTGTTTCTCCCTTGCTGCTTTTAAGATTCTCTCTTTGTCTTGGTGTTTTGCCTGTTTAATTATGATATGTCTTGAGGCAGGCCTCTTTGGCTTCCTATTGATTGGGACTGTCTGTGTTTCCTGGGTCAAATTAGGGAAGCTTTCCATCATTACATTTTCAAATAGGTTTTCTAACCCTTGCTCTTCTTTTCCTTCTGGTATCCCTATTATGCAGATATTATTACACTTCATATGTTGTCTTGCATTTCTCTTAATCCCGCTTGATTCTTTCTGAGCCTCTTTTCCTTTTCTTGCTCTTTCTGTGTGTTTTTTCTACTTTGTCCTCCAGCTCACTGATCCAATCTTCTGCTTCATTGATTCTGTTTTTGATTCCTTCTACTGTGTTCTTCAGTTCAGAAATTGTATTCTTCATTTCATCTTGGCCCTTGTTGATAGTTTCTATTTTCTTTTTCATGTTCATATAGTTTACAGTGAGTTTGTTGGAGTTTCTCTGTAGTTTCTGGTGGCTCATTGTGAGCTCATTGAGCTTCCTGAGAACCATTTCATAGAAGTCAATATCTGATAGTTGAGTTGCCTCTATTTCATTTAGCATTGTTTCTGAGGCTTCCTCCTTTCCTTTCATTTGGGGATTGTGTCTTTGTCTTCCCATTGTTTGTGGGACTCTTCTTGTTATCCTCAGTTTCTTAAATTGATCTGTTCTGGCTTGCTGGGTTTATAGTGTGTACTTCTGTGGTAGAATACCTGTAAGATTCAGTGGTGCAGTCTCCTTGATTTCCAGAGCTCACTGGTCTTGGGCTGTCATTTAAGTTGTGTCTGTGTTTGTCTTTGGGTTTTGGTTGTTGTTGGGTCTTTCTTTGGCAGGTCTTTCCCTCTAGCTGGTTAACTGAGAGTCACTCTGTCCACCACCTCCTGTAATTTGTTGTGCTGGTGAGTGCATGTTGTGTTGAAGTTGGTTCTTCCATGTGTCCAAGGTTTTCAGGATTCTCTCTTGCTCTTGTTCAGTTTGTATTGTGTAGTGTCTCCACTATTTAGTTGTATTTCCAGATGGGTCCTGGATTGAGGTTTGTGTGGTTTCCACTCTCTCCTTCACCTTCTTTTGTTGTTATCTGTTAGTGGTTCCTTTGTTGTTGGCTTTCCTCATCCAGGGGGCATCCTGGTGTTCACCAGTTCCACCTACTCTTTTTTGTGATCAGTTGGAGGGGGGAGGCAAAATGGTTTAAGACAGGAAGAGAGTATTCTATGATATTTACAATAACAACCAGTAGAGAAGGAACAGGAGATCCTTTGGCTATGTATAGTGTTAACTGTGATATTCCACCCAACTAGCTGATTTTTAGAAAGGATGGAAAGAACATAAGACTCTTGTTGGGGAGGGAAGGATGGGGAGTTAGATCTAGAAAGCAGTGAGGTTGTGGGAGGTCAGATTCTGAGGTAAGGTGAGAGTAAAGGATAGTAAATAGGTGTAGTATGTGAGAGAATAGAGTTAAGCACTACAATAATAGAGTTCAGGAAACTGTGAAGTGGGCTAAAATCTGGGAGGGGTGTTGTCAAGTATTTACAATTTTTTGGAACATCTATTATTTACAATGATATTAGAACAACAATCATGTGACAGAATCTATGTAATCTAGATAACAAGAATAGGGAGTATAGGACCTTGACTAGTGTGCTAATGGGACACAAGCAAAGTGAAGGACAGTAAATTAGCAATACACTATGAAAGAGAGATCAAGGAAACCTGTCAAGTGATTCACTATAAGCAATCTAGCAAAGCAGACTATACAGAAAGAAAAGGAATACAAAAATATTATTAAGATGAAAGATGTAAGAGTAATGGAAAAGAAGAATAATAATACAAATATGCAATAAGTTGCAGGTTCTCTGTAATAACTAAATAAAATTTGCCTCACTGTCTCAGCTGTTGTGATGCCCCTTCTTTAGGTCCAACTCTGGTACTTTCATAGTTCCATGTTTTTTGTTTGTTTGTTTTGTTTTTTACTTGCTTGTTTGTTTGTTTTTGGTTTGGTTTGTTTTTTTTTTCATCTCACGTCTGGTTTTTCACTTCTGCTACAATTTTTGGTCTCTTATTTTCATACATGCTGAGGTACAGTTGGTTTTTTGCCCTTTTACTCTGTAGATCGGCTAGGATTTTCCCCCATGTGTAGGGAGAAGTGGAATCTGCTCCCTCCTACCCTGACACCTTCTTCTAGGAATATTCTCCTTTTAATATCCAGCAATCATGTCATGGATCCTCAAAGAATTATACTATAAGTAAACATTTTAGCTCTGCAGTAAATATATTTTACAGAAGAATAAACAACATTCTTTACTGGTTTTTAGATTAAAAGACACACAGAAAGACACTTATGACTACAGAATAGAAGGTAAATGGTAACATCTTAATATAGGAGTGGAAAGAAATAAGGAAGGATGGGAACCTGGAAAAAGGAACCAAATGAATAAAAAAATGTTTAAATAACATTTTCCTTCTGATTGATGGTATAAAGAATGGGTGTTTTTATACATGTTGCTAACAATTGAAGAATTGACCAGTAGGGAGAAAAAGACTAATACTTAACTAAATTGGAAGAGTGAAAGACTATATGTTGAAAGTGGTTTAAATATATTAAGTCTTATCATAATAATAGAATGCTAACCAAAAAAATAGCTGAAATAAATGAGTAAATACTAATAAATACATCATTAGAAATAGAAATGTCATATTAGTTTTTTTCTTTAATCTGTGTAGCAGTTTACCACAAATTTAGTGACATGAAACAATGCTTACTTATTCTCTTATTGTTCTGTAGGTAAAAAAATCTGACTGGATCATCAGGGTTCCATGCTCAAGATTTCACAACAACCAAAGATAGTGGAAGAATCTATTTCAAAGGTCATTCAGGTTGTTAGCAGCTATGGGACTGTAGAGGTGAAGGTTGATTTCCATGCTGGCTATTGGTCAGAGGAGGCTCTCTACTCCTAGAGGTCTCTTGTATTCTTTCTTACATGGTCATGTCCATCTTCAAACAAGCTTGATACTTTAAGTCCATCTCACTCGAAGACTTTAACTTCCTCTTCCATTTTCCCTTTCTGCTTTCATCTTCACCATTGTCTTCTGTTATTAATCAGAGAGAGTTCTCTGATTTTAATTAGACTTTGTAGGAATAAATTAAGGCCCATTTTTAAAATTTTATTTTACTTTTAATATATTTTATTGATTATGCTGCTACAGTTGTCCCATTTTTTTCTCCTCTTTACTCCCCTCCACCTTGTATTATACCCATCATCAGTCCCCCACCTTAGTTCATATCCATAGGTAATACATATAAGTTCTTTGGTTTCTCCATTTCCCATACTATTCTTAACCTCTCCCCATGTATTTTGTACTTAACATTTAAGCTTGCTATTCCCTGTGTCTTTGCCCCCATTCTGTCTTTTCCACCTCTCCACTGATAACCCTCTATGTGATCTCTATTTCTGTGAATCTATTCCTGTTCTGGTTGTTTGCTTAGTTTGTTTTCATTTTTGTTTTTTTAGGTTTGGTTCTTGATACTTGTGAGTTTGTTGTCATTTTATCATTCATATATTTTATCTTCTATTTCTTAGATAAATCCCTTAAACATTTCATATAATAAGGGATTGATGAATTCCTTTAATTGACCTTATCTGGGAAGCATTTTATCTGCCCTTCCATTCTAAATAATAGCTTTGCTGGATAGAGTAATCTCAGATGTAGGTCCTTGCCTTTCATGACTTTGAATAATTTCCAGCCCTTTCTTGCCTCCAAGTTTTCTTTTCAGGAATCAGCTTATAGTCTTATGAGAACCCCTTAGTAGATAACTCTCTCCTTTCCTCTTGCTGCTTTTAAGATTCTTTCCTTATCTTTAACCTTGGGCAATGTAATTATGATGTGCTTTGGTGTGTTCTTCCTTGAGTCCAATTTTTTTAAGTCTCTCTGAGCTTCCGGGACTTCCTGAAAGTCTATTTCCTTTGCCAGATTAGGGAAGTTCTCCTTCATTATGTTTTCAAATAAGTTTTCAATTTCTTACTCTTCCTCTTCATCTTCTGGTATCCTTATGATTTGGATGTTGAAAATTTTCAAGTTGTCCTGGAGGTTCTTAAGCTTCTCACTTTCTGAATTCCTGTTTCTTCATTCTGTTCCTGTTAAATCTTTATTTCTTCCTTCTGTTCCAAACTGTTGGTTTGCGTCCCAGTTTCCTTCCCATCACTGTTGGTTCCCTGTACATTTTCCTTTATTTCACTTTTCATAGCCTTCACCTTTTTCTCTCTTTTGTAACCATACTCAGGCATTTCTATGAGTATCCTGATCACCAATGTTGTGAACTCTGCATCTGATAGGTTGGCTATCTCTTCCTCACTTAGTTCTTTTCCTGGAGTTTTGATCTGTTCTTTCATTTGGGCCATCATACCTGTTACATTGTAAGGGGTAGAGCCTTAAGTATTATCCAGGGCAGGGCAACCCACATAGCTGTGTTGTGTCACTGTATGTAGGGTAGGGGTCTGAGAGGGAACAATGCTGCTTGCTCGGCTTTCACCCCACATTCAGTCACTTCTCCCACTACCTACAAGCAAGCTGGACTCTTCTGGTGCTGATTCCTGGGTTGCTTGGTTTGTGTACCTTCTACAACTCCTTGGGTATCTCCAATGAACTCTCCTGTGAGTCTGGGAGTTTCTCCTGCTGTCTCAACCCCTACAGGTGTTTTAGTCAGAGGTTTTTGAGTCTTTATTTCCTCACTCTGGAACCCTGGGTTGTGCAGTCTGTCTTGCTCCCCAGTTGTTCCTTTTGGTTCATCTACACACAAATGTGGGACTGCCCAGTACACCAGCCACCTTACCTGGTCTGCATGCCACCACCTCACACACCCCAGTTTTCCAGCCACCACTTTGCTATGAGTCCTTTCCACCCTGGCTGCCTGTCTCCACTTCTCCTAGTGGTTTGGATGAATGTTCCTTCTTTAACTCTTTGGTTGTGGGACTTCCATACAGTTCAATTTTCTGGCAGTTCTGGTTATCTTTTGTTTTAACATTTGTTGTCCTTTTTTTGGCTGTGCAAGGAGGCAAAGTGTATCTACCTGTGCCTCCATCTTGGTTTGAAGTGGTCAAGGTCCAATTTTTAAGGTCTACTGTAGAATATCACATAACATAATTACAGGGAGAGATATTCCCTGAAATTTACATGTTCTAAGGATTTTTGGTTGAGGAATCTTGGTTATGAAAGTCTAGAAATCCTGTTTACTACTGGATTCACTTCTAAAACTCTAAAGTGGCAAAAAATATATTTTTCTTAGGCAGAATGTGGTTGAAGCTCAGATATTCCAAAATATGCCATGACTTTTATTTCCTATATTATAAATAGCAAAAAATTGCTCTGGCCAGTGTGGCTGTCAGTTGAAATATCATTCTGTAACCAAAAAGTTGAGGTGTAATTCCCAGTCAGTGCACATACATAGGTTGTGTGTTTAATCCCTGGTCCTGGAGCATATGAAAGAAATCAATTGATCTTTCTCTCTCACATCAGTGTTTCTCTCTCTCTCCTGTCCTCTTTCTCTAAAAGCAATTTAACAAATATCCTTGGGTGAGGAGAAAATAAATAGTAAAAAATTAATACAGTGGTTAAATAAAGTATTTAATTAATTTTTCAATAAATTTTATATATATTTGTCAAAAATACATTTAGGTCTCTGTTTTATGTTACAAAAACATAAGAATAAAATAAATGAAGATAAAGCAATTATTTTAAAGGATTTTTTAATCTTCACATAAGGAAATGTTTATTGATTTAGAGAGAGGAAGAAAGAAGGGTGTGAGAGAGAAACATCAATCAGTTGCCTCTCTGACTGGGGATTGAACCCACAGCTTTTTGGTGCATGGGAGGACACTTCACCCGGCTGAGCCACCTGGCCAGGGTGCAATTATTTTTAATATGTACGATGATTTAGGACATATTTTCCTTTTCAAAATTTTAATCTTTTAAACAACTACCATAAATAAATTTAACTGATCCATAGCTAACTCTTATAAATCTCACAACTTAAAAAAATAATTAACATATAGTAAATCTTACAATACAAAATGAAAATATATATTAAAATTTATATAGCTTATTATAATAATGGACCAAATACATTAACAGACAATTTATAGCGCAAAATAGAAGTAGCTTATAAATTTATGAATGTAAGTTAACCTTATGGTTAACCAAGAAAATAAGAATTAAAAATAAAATTAAATATATTTTTGCTCATCTGAGTACCAATTTAAAAATATTCACAATATGCTATTTTAGGAAATTCTTTACTCTGGGTCTATTTCTCCTAATTTGTATTTTAACAGAATCTTAGATATTCACATTACATCATTATTTAAGTAGCAACTTTATATTCATAAGGACTACCATAATTAATATGTCTTCCCACTAGTTAATTCACAGGGCTTAGCATAATATCTGAATTATGGAAAATATTCACTAAATATACTCATACATTTGAATGGATAAACTGTTTATGAGAATATGGGATAATGCATTTTTGCCAGGAGAAAAATTTGCTATAATCTTCTTTTTAAAATAATTTGGAAATATTTGTTAAAATTGTAATGAACAAATATTTAACAAACCTATTTTATTTCTTCAAAATGTATTCTTTACAAATGTTATACAAACATTAAGATGTAGAATTTCAAGTCTAAATCACAATTTTACTTGTAATATTTAAATGTGGAAAAAACAGAAGTGATATAAATGTCCATTACCATAACATTTATTAAATAAATTACAGTATTTCCAAAATAATGATGTTTATGTAGTTATAAATAATGTAGTAAATGTAATTATTTTGACATGGAAAGCTTTTCAAGACTCACTGCTAATTTTTAAAAATAAATAAACAAAAACAAGATAATAAGAATATAGTCATATTTATATAAAAATCAATCAAAACAAAGTATAATTTTTGTATACTTATAACAATAAATATGGCAAGAAGGGAAAGTAATGTGTAGGTGAATTAGTCCAAAATAGCAGAATGATCACATACTATAGCCTCCTTTATCTTTCTCAACTCTCCAGAAATAGAAGAAAAAATACTTAATAAATGAGTTCCATGTCATACTAAAACATAAAATAAGCATTTTCACTGGATGAAAAAATATTAGCAATTTCCTAAAGATAAGAAGCATACACAAAAATACTGTAGAAGGATTGTACAAAAAAGGTTGCATGAAAATATAAAACAGAAACATGAAGGTGGAATACTGACAATTGACAGAGTGTGTGGTGGAGTTAAACCAGGTATGTCAAACCCCTTCTGATGAATCTACACATTGTGCAAATGAAATGCCAGGCCCAACTCCATTCACAAGATATGTAAATAGGACATGTCAGGATGTGCTCTGGAGTCAGACAAGCACAGCAGTGGCTGTGCCCCGAGAGCCCTAGCACTGACCATGCAGAATCTTGCACAGTCCCTGGAGATGGTGTTAGCACTCATAAAAAGTTATTATAAATTCAAAGTTGTTATGTATACATAACTCAAGGGGTTTATTTGGAGAAACTGACAAGCGGACCCTAAAATTTACATGAAAGTGCAATGAACCCAAAATAGCCAAAATAACTTTATAACACAGTAAGTTAGAGGACTTATTTCCTGATTTTAAAGATAATTATAAAGATACTATCATCAGAAATTGTGGTGTTGATATAAAAATAAATATATAGATTAATAAAACAATACAGAATTCACTTTAGACTCAAACAAGTTATATGAATTAATTTTTGACAAATGTGCCAAAGGAACCCATTGGGAAAAGAATAATCTTTTCAACAAATGGCACTGGAACAACTGGATATCCATACCTAAAGATCAACTCAAAATAAAGGATAGACTTAAATAAAAATTCCAAAATATAATCCTTCTAGAAAAAATCTGTGATCTTTACTTAGGCAACTCAAATTTATACAAGAAGAAATATAAATTTGACATTATAAAAAGTAAAATGTATGTTAAAAATTTATATGAAAGATAATTGGGAAAATATTTCTAAATAATATATCTGAAAGAAAGACTTGTTTCCAGAATATGTTAAAAGGAACACTTTCAAATTCAATAATAATAAAACAAGCAATCTGCTTTTAAAAATGATGTCTGAAACCATGGATAGTACTGAATCATATATACACTGTTTTGGGGGAGACATACATACTTATGATAAAGTTTAATTTATACATTAGGCACAGTAAGTGATTAACAATAATATAGTTATAACAATATACTGTAATAAAAGTTATGTGAATGTGGCTTCCCATATCTCTCTCTCCCTCTGTCTCTCTCTGTCTCTCTCTCTGTCTCTCTCTCTCTGTCTCTCTCACACACACACAGATACACACACATAATATCTGACACTGATCTGTTGACCAAGAAGGCTACTAATGAACTCAGGGGTGTGTAGCATATACATCATGGACAAGCTGGACAAAGGGATGATTCATGTCCCAGGCGTGACAAAGAATGATATGAAATTTCATAATGCTACTCAGAATAGCACACAATTTAAAACTTATAAATTGTTTATTTCTGGAATTTTCCATTTAATATTTTTTAGATCAAGTTTGACCATGGATAACTGAAATCAAGTAAAGTAAAACCACAAGAGATGGTTGGAGGGATTACTCTAGTTGATACAAAGTTAAAAATAATGATTTTGATATCAAGAGACAGGGCCAAAGAATAAATTGTTCCATTATTAAAAACATTTTATGTTTTAAATTTTTTCAAATATTCAGCATTTTATGAAGTTATTTCTCATTCAGTTGTTCTCACTTTGTTTTTTTTGTTTGTTTGTTTGTTTTAAATCTTTGTGAACCTAGTGAACTGAACACTGAAATATATTTCCCACCTTGAAAAGAGCCAGTATCTCTCTTATGGAATTTTCACAAGTTATTTCATAAGTGATTTATCAAAATTCAATTTTGCTCAATATTCTTCTAAATTAATTCTGTCTAGAAATACTGTCACTGCAGTAAAGGATGACATTCAATAGCCATTTACAATAATCTTTACAGTAAGCTTTGAGAGCTTCTTAAAATATATTGTATGTCACTGAACCTAAATAAACAATACTAGCTGGTGATAAGTATCAGGGCACTTAGCACCAGAATTCACATAATAGGTTTTATTTTACTTCATCATTTTTACACATTTTGCAATTGAACTTTGCACCACTGCTCAGTGCTCATTTTTCTACCACATTACTTTTAAACCATAATATTTATATTTTAAATATTAATAAGTGTACTAACATTTAATTATATCATATACTCATCAATAAAAGAGATTTCTTTGAAAGCTAAATGGAAACAGCTGGTGATAATAATCTTGGAATCTATATATACTGTATTTTGATTTAGACTGATTGTACTTACTAAAAATAGCAGTGTTACAGAGTAGTCTTTGTAAACTAGTATAACTAATGTTTAAATAATAGTATTTTTAATTGAAAACAATCACTTAGTATAATAATATGGACAATGTGAAGGATTATACCAACATGGACATGTTATATACCTTTGTTTAAAAAAAAATCAGTATTTAATCATACTCTTCTCCATGCCAACCATGATCTAAAATAACCTATGGTTATAAAAAGACAAATCTGTATCAACATTAGGAACTGAAAAGGCTGATTTTGAAATGCCAGAAAATAAGTGTTCTGTCATATGTGTTTAAGTTGGGAACAGAGAGAGGGGGAAAAAAAACTCTCAAACATAGAATTAAGTACTTCAGCTAATTTGTAACTAACCTAATCGAGAATTTTTTTTTTAATTTGAAAGGTTTTAAGTACAACATATAACTTTATTTGTGGCATTTTGGGAATACAGAAGAGGGCTATTCTATGTAGACCTGTTACCAAACAAAAGTGGGATTTGGCTGCCCAGTGCTGAATACAGGTATAAAACAAAATATGGTGGGAAAGGAAAAAGCTATTTATTTAAATGTTGTACAATGTGGGGACACAGGTGACTTCCTTGCTCCAGGCCAATCTCACACAAAAAACCCAGCCACTCCCAGAACCAGAAATACTGTCCAGAAAACAGAAAGCCCCTTCCATCCTTATCTGGCCTTCTGGAGCCCAAGACTGCTAGATGGACACTTCTCCAGCTTCAGGTCCCCTCACTGGCATGCACGCACATGGGGTTGGCACCACCATTGCCATGCCAAAGCTTCTCCCCACTCTGGGAGCCCTGGGCTGCTGCTGTCCACTGTAGCTGGTGGTGCAGGGGCTCTATCCATGGAACATGCCTGAGGCTGTTGGTGCCCCTGGAGCCAGTCAAGCAGTCTGGTTCAGGCATCTGTGCATTGAACTCAGAACAAGAGAAGGGGCACAGTGTGGGACCTCCACTACAGCGAGAAACCACAGTGATGTCCCATAGGCTATCACAGGGGCATGCATCCCAGAGCATGACCCAGCATGTGGGACTGGCCTTAGCCTAAGCTACCCCCACCAACCCCAACCAGGTGAGCAAGGGGAAGCAAAAGGCCCAAGGCTCTTTGTCGGGGGGCTCCACACACCAGGTCCCCTGCCCCCACCACCACAGATGAGAATAAGTCTACCAAGACATGATCTGTTTGGGGATGAAAGGTGGCTGATCTCTCAAAGGAGAAGGGCCAGAAACTTGTTCCTCAATGGGCTTTTATTGGGTTTAATTTGCATAGGAATACAGGGGGTATACGTAAGCTCATTAATCATAGTCAGGCAGAAATGATTAAACAATAGATAACATTCAAATAACTCTGAGGGCTTATTCTGAGTCAGGGTAAGATAGTTAAAAGGCCATAAAACTTCGGGGAACAAACTCACTTTGTGCTTGGACCCTTATCATTTAAATTGAGGGTAGTAGCAAAGAAGGTTTCATAGGATTTTATGTATTCTTTCTTAGACTTGATCACCCTAGGGAAACACGCCCTGTCCAGAAGAGGACCACACCCACCTCCAGCATTGTTTCAGGCTTAAGGCATTGTTTCAGGCTTAAGTCAGGCAGGGAAAGTAAGGCAGCCAAGAGATTTGGAGACTTCTTGCAGACAGAATGAGGACTCAGGCTATGTCAAAGCTGAGGGGCAAAGGTCCATCATCTTCTTTTTCTACAGTCCCCCAAGTCCTTCCCTTTGCAACCGTGCCTGTCTTAGGTCATCCCTTCTTTGAGGAATCTTACCCATCATTGGCTAACTGGTCAAACACTAGGGGCCTAGCAATGAGAAGTAAAGGGAGTAGAGGCAGCACCCTGCCAGGGAGATAAGCTTTGTCTCCTAAGTGGCTTATGGTCCCAAGGTCTTTTTACTCAGCTTTAGACCTGGGGAGGTTTCAGCTTCTGAAACCAGGCAGGGTGGTTCCCAACAGCTCTTCCCTTACTCAGTTTAAATCTCTAGGCTCAAAATTCCATTCACTCTCAAAGCATCCAACTACCCAGCCAGTCCTGTAGGCTAGACTGCCTGGTTTGTACCTCCCCTTGCCACCATGTGAACCTTTATATACACATGACTCTGTGATCTTTTTTTTCCCCCTTTAATCAGAAATGAAAAGGGTGGTAGAAAAGCTTCCCTCTATCAGTCTCTTTTGCTAGCTGCTGACAACATATCTATCTGTGTCAGAATGTCATGCACCATGCCAGCTCCGTGGCTGGGGCAACTTTTTGGTGCTACCATGACAGTTTGTGTACCCTTTAGCCTTGGGGTAGGGAAAATCTATCACAAAACTTGCTGCAGCTTCAGTCCTGTGCTTTCAGCTTCCTGTGACTCCTCCCTTCTCCCCAGCCATCTCCCTGTGTCAGACCTACTGAATCAGATACTCCAGCCATAGAAACCAACAATCCATGATTTATCAAGCCCTCTTGGGGATCTGGATGCAGGTTAAGTTTGAGAACTGCTGCATTAGATAAAATGTTTTCACTGATATTGTAATAAATGAAAAATTCATCATCTTGACTAGGGAGTTGTACTCTTCATTAAATAAAATCAAATAAAGTTCAGTAAAAATATATAGGAACAGAATCTAGAATGGTTCCCTATTATCCTTCACTTCTAATGTAAGCAAAAATGCATCAATCTGGTGAGAAGGTGACTTTATTCTGGATGCAAAACACTGGAAGAAGTAGGACCAGTTGATATTAATCCACACTGGACTAGAGATGATTAAGATTTAAACTAATGTAGTTGCAATGACAATGGGTTAAAAACAAAATGTTCTTAAAGTATGTGTATCACATCTTTGGTATGAATTTATAATTGATTGAGTCCAAGAAATGAACATATAGACTGACTAAAGAATGATTCCTCATTGCCCCTTGGATCATTGGATACCAGGACAAAGCACTGAGAATAGAGTGAATGCTTAATAAATGTTAAGTTAAAGCCAATTGTTGGGATAAAAATTGGAAATCTTTTGTGTAGGTATCACTTCTGAAAGGCATACCTAGCCAATGATGATTGCATTCACAGCATGAAAGATTCTAGTCTTTGCATTACTATAAAATTGCTTTTTAAAATTCTTTATACTTTTTCATAATTATTTCTCCTTTTTCTAATTGAAGGAGCTAAATTCCATTAGAATGGTGTTATTACACTCCTGGAGTCATGCAATATTCTCTAAATCAGAATTTTCAAACACTTTCTTTTGACAGACTCTTGAAAAGTCACAAAGAATTATCACCATGTTATAAGATAATTAAGTGGTTGCAAACTTTTTGTTGTTTTCCCGTCAACTTTGTCTTCATGTTATACTATACTTGTTTCTATGATTATGTAATGAATGCTAAATATGTAGGAACAAATGATAAAACATAATCAAAATTGATTATTTCTTCCATAATATTTATATAATTGCTGTAATATTGTGACATAAAAATATGTGTTTGGTTAACAGATGATCAAAATACATTTCTCATATGTAATTAGTCTTCATCCACAATTCATGGCTCACAGATCCTTAAACCCTTGGAATTTCTTAATGTTGACAGTGATGAAGGTGTCTTTTGTTATGTTAGTAGGTGACTTTTGGTAAGTCTTCGGGTAGCCAAAAGACTGGTTTCCAGGAGACCCAACTAGGTGATCAGAGGGGCTGAAATGTTCAATCTCATCGCTGATCTCCTGGAAGGGGAGAATTGCTGGAGTAAAAATCACCTGTCAATGGCCAATCATTTAAGCAATTATGACTAAGTATTGAAGCCTCCATAAAAACCCAAAAAGATGAAGGTCAGAGAGATTTCATGCTGGTGAACATGTGAAAATGTGGGATACATGGTGTGCCTGAGAAGTGTGCCTAAGAAGAGAAAACTGCATTTCCTTTCCTATATACCGTGCCCTATGCATCTCTTCCATCTGGCTATTCCTGAGTTATATCCTTTTACAATAAACCAGTTGTAATAGAATAAAATAATCAATCTTCCTGACTCCATCTTGTTGGAGCCTGCCCAGTTCTCATAACATGTTTGTTAGCAAATTCTTCTTAGTCCTGTACATAGGTATGGTAATCATTAAAGAAATCTAACCTATAGTCTAGAAATTACTAAAATGGCCTTCCTGCTCAAAACTACCTCCCCAAGAAAATAAAGAAGGTATTTGTAAAAGTAATGATCATTTATCAAAAGATTTATAGGAACATTGTGACTGGGACAGCAACTGGAATTGGTTGACCAAAAGCAAAGGAATTTTACAATCTTCACCAGACCCTTTCTGGTATCCAGATGTTTGTGGTTATCAAACACCTCTTGACCTAAAACCCTTCCAATTTCCCCCTTCCTCTGACATAAAAGACACCTAAATTCTGTACACCAAAAAAACAAAAACAAACAAACAAAAAAATTTTGCTGATCTGACAAAAAGTGTTTCACACTGGATGACTATTGTTGTTTTGACTGTTGTCATTTTTATTATGTGACAATCTAAGAGAAAAGAGATCAGTGCCCCTGACTAGTCAGGTATTTCATGTTTTAAAAATTCTTGTGGCACACCAGTTGAAAATTGCTGCTCTAGAACCACTTGAAATTAATATATACTTTTACTTCCTGTGCCCACTAATTTTAAAATCTAACATTTTCTTTGAGCTATTGCACTGTTAATATTTTGTTGTATAATATATCCTAAGCCCAGAATGAAGCTTCTCTCCCTTTATTATTGAGCAAAGTAAGTTAAATTCTGTTGTAGTGTAAATGCTCAATACCGTCTCATGATATTTCTTTCATCACTTTTTATCATTTCAACATATTTTCTCCAAGTTCACATACTCTGTTTTGAGCTCTTTGAGTGTTTTTTTTTTTTTTGGTGTAGTTAAGTTTATGAATATGGACATATTGAAGTGAAGAGAAAAAAGAAACACCAATGAATGAACAGAACAAATAACTTTCTACCTCCATCTATAGCATGTAGTTAATAGAAAATAAGCAAATGAATATATTTATATTTTAAAATGTCAGCTGATGATAAGTACAATAAAGAAAGATAAAACAGTAGGAAAATAATACTAAAGGGTGTTATTTTAGGTAATTATTAAGCGTATTTCATTCTGAGGAGGTGACCTTGGTAAACCAATACAACAACAAAGTCAAAAGATTAGGTGAAAAATTTCCAGGCAGAGGCATTCAAAAATGCAACTGCTCTGAAATAGACCATATTTAGCATGTTGAGAAATAGTATGATAGCATCATTACAGCTGAATGAATAAGGAGAAAAAAAGATTAAAAGATGAAATATTCACAGAATCAGATTATATGAGGCCCTGAGAGTCATTCTACAGATCCTGTTTTACGTTAAATATGATGAGAATCCATTCAAAAGTAACTCTTGTAAATGATGGAAATCATATTCTTTAATGAATTAAACACAAAAATGGTTTTTAAAAAAGGAAAAACATGAAGTAGCAGAAATTGTGAGGATTACCTAAAAAGCAAGGTGGTAGATATATCAAATTGTTGGCAGGAATTACACCAAACTTCATGTGCAATGGACTGTTGCAAAATATGGGAGCAAAAACAAAGTTGCTTCATTGAGGAAACTATAAATAGAGAGAAGAATGAGCTCAGGAACAACCAACAGCTATTAATTAGAGTACTGCAGCCCAAGAAGTCAAGTAAGAATGTCACTGCTAATGTCTCCTTATCATCTTTCTAGCCACGGAACATAATCCAACTTGGTTTTTTTTTTTTTGAGCTCATATAACTCTGGTACTCAAATTGTGCCAGGACGATTGGGAACAAGAAATTGTGGACCTCTCTGGCAAGGTGGATCTGTCAGTTGGAGCAGTGTCCTATACACCAATAGGCTGCAGGTTTGATTCCTGGTCAGAACAATACCTAGATTGTAGGTTTGATCCCCTGTTGGATCATGTGCAGGAAGCAAAAGATCAATCTTTCTGTCTCATATCAATGTTTCTCTCTCAAAAAAATCAATTAAAAAAACAAATTATGGACCAATTTTACCCATGAGCAAAAATACAAAAACAAACAAACAAAAAAACAGATTAAATGCAGAGATATAATAAAATATAAATTTGTAACTGATTATGATTTTTATGAGAATAAGAATTGTTCAAGAAGAAAATATTAATATCCCTCAATAAATATGAGAATTAACTATAAAATGCATATAATTATTTAATTAGATCCTGAAAATCATTTCAAAATTTAACACAAATAGATGTTTAAAATAATTTAAAACTCCAAAGTAAGACAGTAAGAGTGGAATTCTTTACCTTCATTGAAAAAAATGTTTATATGACACTTATATACATATAAATGAAAGCCTCAGTAAGCATACTCTACTTTGAAATTTAAATGCCTTCTCCATAAAATCATAAAATGAGACCAGAATGCCCAGCAAAGTGTTTCTATTTCATTCAGTTATGTTTTGGATGTTGAACACAAGCAACACAATGAAGAAGTGATGGCTGTAGACATGAGAAAGACAAAGATAAAACCCTTACTTTTAGATGATGCTGTTGTAACTGAAACCAAGATTTGGCTTCCTGTTGCAATGAAAGACAGACTTGTGAGACAGGTGCTGGTGAAAGAGAAAATATGTTTATTCAGGAGTCAACAAACATGAGAAGATGCCAGGCTGAGGCCTTCAAAACCATCTTAGTATCTTGAGTATCATGATTAATTTGTATAGGGGAACTGTGAGAAGAGGGGAACTAAGGAATTTGTGGTAACATACAGGTTCTAGGTCTGCTCTCAGGTGGTCTCAATGTTATCTCCTGCGTGCTTCATCATATAATTTCATGGTTCCATCTGCAGTTTTACTGCTGATGTCTGGGAACAGGACATGCAGGCAGTATATCTTCTGGTTGTGATATGAGTTGCTGACACTTGCCCAGTTCTTGTGGTCAGGGTTGTTCCTTGGTTAAGCAGGAGCTGCAGCTGCTGATGTCTATGAAATACTTATAAGGAAACTTTTAATACATAAATTTTCTATAAGTTTGTTAGTACAACCTATTCTATAATTACCACTGGATTAGTATGCAATGTTTATTTTAATCACTGTTACAATATCATCTTCCTAGGAAATATAGGTAAATAATTTACAAAGTATTAAAAGTAACATGAAAGATAAACAAGCTGCCAGGTACAATTAAGCATAAAATAACTTATATCTATACATTTAGAAAATGGAAGGAAAAAATATTATATTAACAAAGGAAGGAGGGAGGGTGGAAGGAAGGAAAGAAGGGAGAAAGAAGATAGAAAAGAAGGAAGGAAGCAAGGAAGAAAAAGGAAAGAAGGGCAGGAATATAGGAAATAACACACCTACAAAGTATCAAGCAAATACATGTATGAAAGTAATGGAGAATATTTTAGAATTCTACTAAATTACATAAAAGAAGATGGAGAAATTGAAAAGCTAAACTGAATGTGTGAATAGGATGACTTAATATGATAAAACACCAATTTTTCTGGAAAGTAGTCTACAAATTCAACAAAAATTAAGTCCTCAAAAGTTTGTTGTTATAAATTAACAACATGAATCTGGAAGTTACCTGAAATATAAATTGTGGAAACTTGGAGATAATTTTTTAATAGACGAAAGACTGGCCAGCAACAGGGAGCTTAGAGAATATCATTCCCAGTGGCAGAGTGTCAGAATATACACGACAGCAGACAGGCAAATGTCCGGCACAGTCATGCATCCTCTTACTAAAATATTCCTTTGAGTTTGCACTGAAATTGCTTCATTCACAAAGATAAAATATATGAAGTAGGGGGAATTAAATGTGATTTCTATCCAGAATCTTTTGTACAGTGTTTCAAGACCCTCAGTGTTGTGTTGTGCTGTTTATTAAAATATCCTTTTTTTTAGAGATTCTTTCCCAAACCTAACTTAGCTTCACAAAGAGTGGAAAAACTAAATATAGAGGTTAAATATTTTATTTTACTTTTACAAACTTATATTATCCCAACACTCTCTTTTGAAACATGGTCTCAAATTTATAATTTCTAATTGGATATGTTAACATTCATGAATGAATCACAGTTTGCTGTTAAGCCAAGGAGTTAATTAGCTAACATTTTAAATAACTGTGATACTCCAACATAAAGTTCTTATGAAACTGTTCTGCAGTCTATTGACATGAGTGCTATGAAATCCAAATATCTGATGAAAATCTGATGCAACACATCACTCACCACCGCCACCACATCTGAAGCACTTTGTTTCAAAAGTACTTTTCTTTCTTTGTCCGTTTAAAGTTTACTGCCTAATTTAAAAATCTATTGCTTAGAGTTCTATGTGAATGAACAAGTTATAGTTTTCTAAATAAAATAATACAAAATATATTTTATATGATCATCATGTATCACATTTACTGTAGGTCTATAATAAATAAAAAACTCAAAACTAACAGAAATCTTGTGACAATCAGGGAAATGCTTATTCTAGAAAAGTAGATCTCTGTAAGAACAGCAAATTTTCTGGTATTATAACTTACTCAGCACTCACCTCCTTCTTACCAGCCTAGCTCAACTATAGTCTTAAAATAAGAGCCCACATTCCTAGTATCAGTACTAAAGGGGCTAGAATGTCCTAATTTGCAAAGAATTGTAATTAATTTTCTTGAACTGTCTGGTGGATTCTTGAAAGACTGGATCAAAAAGCTTGCCTTTATTTCTACTAATACAAAACTCACCCAGTTCTAGAGCTACTACCTGAGAGGCCTTTGTCAAAAGTAGTTACAATGAAGTGATCCTCCAAAGGTTTAGATAGTCCCCTTCCTACAATATATGGTTGCCCAAATAAGTGGTCATGGGTTCTAATTATCCATTGTCTATGTTGATCTTCTTTAAAAATTATATAGATTAAGTAATACCTTCATTGTCTGCCCATATATTATATTTCGGGTACCAACCTCATAACTTTCTATGATTTGAAATTTTCTGGCTGCTTGCTACTCATTTAAATAATTATGGCTACTTTACTTCTGATGATTAAGTACTAAGACTGTTATCTGTGGTTCTAGAATTCCCATTATTATGAGGGAGCTCTGTTCTTTCACAGCTTTACTTACCCTCGGCATTAGTGCATGAAGGACAACTGCCAGTGAGCTTCTCAGAAAAGACAGTGCCTTCTCATCAGCACTTCTAGTTACTTAGTGCTATTGGAACATATGTACTTGGTATGTAGGTGTTAAAGCCTTCTAACATTTCCACTTTTATGAGCCTTTTTATTATTTTCTTTACCATCTACCATGAAGATTCTAACTTTTCTATGTCTTTTAGTATGGGTTAGCATGTTTCTAAACTATCAAGAGTCATTCTAGTAGCACATTAAAATAGTCTTCCTAGATCCTTTGCAGGTCATTTATTCCTAAATCCTGGGGTAGGGTTTTTGTACCAATAAACTCTTAATTATCCAACTCTATGCCCTTTTCCATCATTCAGCACCCTCAGTGTCATTCATGCTAGTATACGTTTACTCGGCTTTGCAGTTTCCTTGATGTGCAAGACCTTTCCATCATAAGCTGAATCCTAACTTCCCCTCCATGATTTTTGCTGAGATTTAACTCTAAATATGTGCCTGGTGACCAGAAAGAGAGTTATAAGCAGATCCTGAAAACAACACCTTTGCTTTTAGGGCACTAATCTTTGTAGAGTCTTCAAGTCCCCCAGGAAGACAATTTATTAAGGATGAAGGACTGAAGAAAAACTTGGAAAAAGGAGACTGACCACATTGTTCAAATGTCCAGGATACCGGCAGCACCATTTTATTCCTTTACTCATCTTCCTCAGTTCTAGGGATGGAAGTGGCTTCTGAAGTTATACATCTCTGGTTATCAATCAGCTTTTTAAAATTTATTTTGTTTGTTTATTTATTCTCCTCCAACATCATTCCCTTCTGTCTTCCCACATCTTTTAACATTTGTATTACTAATTGTCTTTATTTAATTAGGGGGAACTATATTTTTAATTAAATTTTAAAATCCTGGGAGTTTTGTTTTATTATTTTCCTTAGTTGGTTCCTGTCTAATAAGGTAATTAATATAAAACTGAATAGCAAACACAAATCTAACTAAGTAAGGAAAGAGGTAAGCTGAATAGAATCTGTGGGTCAGAGTTTATTTCGTGCTTCAGTGAGAATGTAAAGCTTCCCTTTTCAGTGAAGATGACACACAAAGTAATGAGTGAGCAGGGCAAAACAGTGTCTACCACATACCAGACATCTGCTAACTGACGCACTACCTCCTTGTAAGGTAGTTATATATGATTAAGTGGACTCTTTTCAAAACTTTGTTTTCAATTAAACTCTCTATTTTTAGATTATCACAGATCCCCTGCAACTGGAAGATGAAATGCAAAGATCTTATGTACACTTCATCTGTTTTCTTCCAATGATAATATCTTGCAAAACTATATAGTGTTGTATCACGCCCAGAATATCTACATTAATATAATCCATTGGTTGTTTTTTTTTTTCAGATTTTCTGAGTTTTATTCATTAGGTTTATTTGTTGTTTAGTTATACAAAATTTATCATGGGCAGATCTGTGTATTCAAAACAACAGTTGCAACATAAAATATTTACATTCCGCAAGGACTGTTCATCTTGTCCTTTTTGTAACCACAGTAACTGCTGTTCTGTATGCATCCCTTCCCTAAACACTGGGAACCACTAGTATGGTCTCCATTTTTATAATCTTGTCATTTCAAGAATGTTATGGTGGAAAAATACAGTATGTAAACTTTTGGAAATGGCTACTTTTCACTCAGGCTATTTTTCTTAAGATTCATCTAAGTGTCTATGTATATTGAGCTCATTCTTACTGTTGCTGATTAGTGTTCCCTGGATTGGATGGATGTACCAGTTTGTTTTATCACTTACCTGTTGAAGGGCACGTGAACTGTTTCTGGGTTTTGGCTTTTACAAATGAAGCTGCTATGCACATTTGTGTACAGGTTTTTACGTGAACACATATTAGCATTTCTCTGGGTTAAGTGTCTGTGAGTGCAGTTTTTATATATAGGGTGATCGTGTTTCATTTTATACGAAACTGCCAAGCTGCAACCTAACAGAATGGCTAAAATTAAAAGTACTGAAAACACCAACTTGTTGGAGAAGAAAAGAAACCAAAACCAGTGACTCATACATAGCTAGCAGGAATCTAAAAGGACACAGCAATTCTGGAAAGCAGTTTGGCAGGTTTTTTTAACTTTTGAAAACTACTTGAAGCTAAGTTAATATGGAGGCGTACTGCAGCCTCCCTTGTATCATGGACCTCACACAGTCCTGCCACTCTTTCTTCTCCCCACAGCGCACATGAATGAGTGTGACCTGCTAGCCAGCCTCTAACACATTTCCAACAATGCTGACATGATGGACAGGAAATTGTTTGCAGTGTGGATATACATTAACAAAGCAGTTTTTCACAGATGTCTTTGAGGAATCTTTATAAATTATTGTGGCCATTGTACATACACAACAGAAGAAAATGCTAAACTTTGTAAAACATGACTATTCATTATAAAATGCTTTTGTAGCATAATGCTAGTGTGCATTTGAAAATGTTTTTAAGCCACAAAAGGAAAACACTTTGCATCTGATGAAACAGAGGGTTATTAATGGAGAATGAAGAATACAGAAAACAGCTGCTTAGGGAAAGCAGTGAAAAATACTTTCATTTTATCTGCATTCTTCAAGTTGATTCAAGTTCAATCCTTTAAATAAAAATGCATTTTGTTTAATGAAATATTCTCAATAAATATTCTGAGAAATATAACCATGGAAAGAAATAAAAACAGTTATAATATTAGTGTATGATATAAACATATTTATTATTTTATGTAAGATATTCCAGTGCCCTATTATTATTATGTTTGCAATTTATAATTTAACAAAAGACATGTAAACTGAGTCATTTATCTTAATAACAGATGTGGAGATAATTGTCTTAAAAAGACAAAATAAACCCATAAATAAAAGTATTTCATGAAAGTCAAAGATCAATCCAAGATATAACATAAAAGCCACTTGAAAACCTGGAATTTAAGCTGGGGTGGCATGGTTAAAATATACACACATTTTTTCCTTTTTTTGAAAAAAAATTATTTCTAGAAAAATGTAATATAAAATATACACAAAAATCTAATAATGATTCAGATAGAAATATTAAGAATTCAGAGGTTTTGTTACATGTTTTTAACATCATAGTATGGAGACCTTAATGTTTCTTTAAATCAATATATGAAACAATACTTTGAACAGTTACATAATATTACATTTATGGAATATATTCTAAATCAAATAAGTCCCCAGGGATTATATTTTAGTTTACTTAAAATATTTAACCAGAGAGGAGGTGGGAGGGGATAGTGGGGGGAAAGGGGCAAAGCATTTTCAGGAACGACTATAAAGAACTCATGGACAAAATCAAGGAGGGTGGAAGCAGGGGATGGAGGTCGAGATGGCTAAAGTGGGGTAAACGCAGACAACTGTACTTGAACAACAATAAAAATTTAAAATAGCCCTGGCTGGTGTAGCTCAGTGGATTGAGCACAGGCTGCGAACCAAAGCATCGCAGGTTCGATTCCGAGTTAGGGCACATGCCTGGGTTTCAGGCCACAGCCCCCCGCAACCACACATTTATGTTTCTCTCTCTCTTTTTTTCTCCCTCCCTCTCCTCTCTAAAAAATAAAAATAAATAAACAAATAAATAAATAAAATAAAACAAAACCTTTATAAAAAATTTTAAAATAAATTTTAATATTAGGAAAACATTGCTATGGCCACATTTATATGCACAGACACACAATCTTGGGACACTTATTTAATTTTTGACTGGAAAAATTCCTAGCATGAGTACAAGAGCAATACCCATTTTTTTCATAATTAAATTTTAAGACACATTGACTAAGTCCTTTAAAGAAAAGGGTTATAATTTTCATTTCAACTGGCAGCAAATATTCCTTAGTTTATTCCTATATACATAATCATTGGATATTTGTTTATTAATCTGGTAGAAGAAAACTGTTATTTTAATTTTCATCTTTTTATTTTTCTCATTAAACTTTATTTTTAATTTTAATCTTTTATTGTTTATGTTACTACAGTTATCTTAATTTTTCCCCTTTGTCCCCCTCTACCAAGCCTGCTCTCCACTCCCACAGTCGATCCTCTCACTGCCGTTCATGTCAATGGGCCCTTCATATATGTTCTTTGACTAGTCCCTTCACCTTCTTCCAACCAGTCTTCTTAATTAGTATTAAAATTTAAATGTTTGTGTTAATTTGATATTTTAAATACATAAAAATTAAGGAGTTTGGACATTAGTGTGCACCTACAAAACCATCACCACCCTTGATGCCATGTAAGTGCCCCTTACTGCCAGTTTCCTCCCACTCTCTTAATTATTATTATTATTGGTGATAAGAACACAACATAAGACTCACTCTCTTAAATTTTTAGGTATGGAATATTATATTGTCAACTTTAGAAACTGAGCTTACAGTACACCACTTGCGCTTGTTCACCTTATATAACTGAAACTTTGTACCCTTTGACTAATATCTCCTTTCTTACCCCTCCTAACAGGCCCTGGAAACTATCATTGAACTCTCTTCTATGAGTTTAACTATGTAGATTTATCATATAAGTGGTTTCATGTAGTATTTTTTCCTTCTGTGATGGGCTTATTTCAGTTAATATAATTTCTTTCGGGTTCATTCATATTGTTTGTGCATGTTAGGATTTCCTTTTATTTTTTTAAAGCTGAATTTGTTCTATGATATTGATATGCCACTTTTCTTTATTTTTGTACCACATTTTTATTATCTATTCATCCATTGAGGAATATTGAGGGTGCTTCCATGTCTTAGCTATTATGAATAAGGCTAAGTGAACATTGGAGTGTATGTATCTCTTCAAAATCCTAATTTTAATTCTTTCGGAAATATATACAGGAGTGGGGTTGCTAGATGATGCAGTGGCACAATTTTTAATTTTTTAAGGAATCACCATACTGTTTTTGCATTGTACCTATACAATTTTGCATCGCTCTCAACACTGTATAAGGTTATCTTTTTCTTGACATCTTTACCAACATTGCTATCTTTTCTGTTTTTATAAAAACCACTCTACCAGGTATGAAGTGATACCTCATTTTGGTATTGATTTGCATTTCCCTGATGAATAATGGTGTTGAGAACCTTTTCATATACCCATTGACCATTGGAATATTTTCTTTCAAGAAGTATGTATTCAGTTTTGGTTTTTATTTATTTATTTTTTGCTATTGACTTGTAAGAGTTCTCTATATATTTTGGATATTAGCCCTTTATCAGATATATGGTTTGAAAATATTTCCTCCTATCTATAGGTTACTTTTTCATTTTAATGATTTTTTTTTTTGCTGTGTTTCAAGATGTTCAGTTTGACATAATTTCACTTGCCAAAATTTGCTTCTGTTGCTTTTGCTTTTGGGGTCATATCCAAGAAATTATTGTGAAGACCATTGTCAGGAAGCTTTATCTCTTCTTTTTTCTAAATAGCAGTTTTACAGTCTCAGATGTTACTTTTAAGTCTTTAAATCATTTGAAGTTGATTTTTATGTATGGAAGTTCAATTTCATTCTTTTGTTTGTGGTTATTTAGTTTTTACCATCACCATTTATTAAAGAAACTATCCTTCCTCTATTTTGTATTCTTGGCATTCTTGTCTAAAATCATTTGATTATAAAAATGGATTTATTTATGGCTTCTCTATCCTATTCTAATAGTCTATATGATGGTTTTAATGCCAGTACCATACTGATATTTTTTAGGTAACATGGTAATACATTTTGAACAGGAATTCTGATACCTACCACTTTGTTCTTCGGACTCAAAATTTCTTTAACTATTAGAGTATTTTGTGATTTAACATGAATTTTAAGATTTTAGAAATTTTCATAAAAAGTATCACTGGGATTTTTGATAAGAATTACATTGTATCTGTGGATCATTTTTAGTAATACGGATATTTCAACATGAAGTTTTCCACTCTGTGAACATGATGTGTTGTTTCACTTCTTTGTGCCTGCTTTAATTTCTTTCATCAATATTTTAAGGTATGCAGTGTATAGGTCTTTTACCTCCTACATATTCTTAAGTAGATAATTATTTTAATTATAATACAAAGGGTATTTTTTTAATTTTATTTTCAGAAAATTTGTTGAAATATATAAAAACACAACTGAATTTTGTACATTGCTTTGGTTTCCTGCATCTTTGCTAAATTCATTTATTCTATTTTTTTTGGTGGAATCTTTACATTTTTCTAGATATAAGATCATGCTTAGCAGAAATAATTTTACTTTTTCCTTCCAACTCATGTGCATTTTATTTCTTTTTTCCTTGCCTAATTGTTCTGGCTAAGACTTCCAGTACTATGTTGAATATAAGTGACAAGAATGGGCAATTCTTGCTTGATTCTACATAGGAGAGGAAACCACTGCAGATGTGTTAGCTATATATTTTTTATATATAGCCTTATGTTGAGGTAAGTTCCTTCTGTATTGAACTTGTTGAGAATGTTTGTTACTTAAAAAGTGCTATATTTTGTCAGATGCTTTTTCTATTGTCTGTTGAGATAATGATGTAATTTTTTTCTTCATTCTATTAATGTAATGTATCACATTGATTGTTTTACATATGTTGAAACATCCTTGCATCTTATAAATAAATCTTATTTGGTGTGAGAGGTAATGATCTTTTTAATGTGCTGTTGAATTTAGTTTCCTAGTATTTTGAGGAATTTTGCATCCATGTTCATCAAAGATATTGGCATATGGTTTCTTTCTGGCTGGTATCTCTGTGTGGATTTGGTATCAGGATGATACTCACTGAATAAATAAAGTCTGGAAGTGCTCCCTTACTCATTTTTTGGGAAAAGTTTAGAAAGAATTGTTGACTTCCAGTTAAGACGGCAGCACAGGCAGAAATGGCTTGCCTCTTCACACAACCACATCAAAATTACAACTAAAATATAGAACAACTGTCACTCAAAATCATCAGAAATTAAGTTGAATGGAAGTTTGACAACTACAGAATTAAAGAAACCACATACACCCAGACTGGTAGGAAAGGGTGCAGATGTGAAGGAGGGTGGTCCCACATCAACGTGTCATGGATCAAAATCCATGAGGGATATCACGGGAGTGAGGAACACCAGAAGTCCAGAAACAGAGCGGCCACCCTCCAAGACGGTCACCCCCATTTCTTTTCTCCATTGGGTTTTTATTGAGAAAGTAGTTACAGTTTGTGGATTCACAATCTGGCAGAAGGGATCAAAGGGAACATGTGTCTTACAAAGATGCTAACAGAGTTTCTGTTGTGATTCCGGGCAGAGATTGGAGTTTTCTCACATGAAAAGACTACAGGTTTCAAAAGTTTCCTGACTGTGCCTTTAAATTCCAAATCCCCCAGCCCAGGATTCCAGTGCCAGGAAGATAAATATCCACAACTTCTGGCTTCAAAAACCAGTGGGGATTGAGCTGGTGGAAGAAACTTCTGGTGCCCTAAGCAGTTCCTCTTAAAGAACCCATACATGGTCTCATCTACCCAGATTTACTTCCTCTGAGCTCCAGTGCCAGGGTAGCACCTTGAAAGCCACTGTTGTACACAGGGAGAGAGGAAGTGTCTGGAATCAGGGAGAGCAGAGGCCAGTGTCCTTTGCTACCCCCTCCCCACACACACACAGAACCAGCAAGCTGGTGCCATATCTGAGACTCCAATAACCTGGCTAAGACTCTTCGATGTATCTTGGAAATCCCTAGAGACTCCATCCCACCCAATTTACGGGTCCACCCAAGCTGCTTTTCCATGTGAGGGGCTGGTCATGGCTCATGCTTCACAACTTCCTAAATCCTATCGAACAAGCAATAGCTGGTTTCAGTGAGTTCCAGGCCTGGAACTAAGGGAAGCCAAGTTGTAGCAATTTTTCTACCTTGCTTGGATCACACGGCTGTCTGACTAACTATAGCAATTTTCAAACCTCGCTCTAGTTTCGACTGTCTGACTGAAGCGCGCTTAATCCAACCTTTTCCCTTTGACTGGCTAGGAACATGCTTAAAACTCACTATAGAAATAATCACGCACAGAAACAGTTTTCTACTGGGAAGTCCAGAAACAGAGCGGCCACCCTCCAAGACGGTCACCCCCATTTCTTTTCTCCATTGGGTTTTTATTGAGAAAGTAGATACAGTTTGTGGATTCACAATCTGGCAGAAGGGATCAAAGGGAACATGTGTCTTACAAAGATGCTAACAGAGTTTCTGTTGTGATTCTGGGCAGAGATTGGAGTTTTATCACATGAAAAGACTACAGGTTTCAAAAGTTTCCTGACTGTGCCTTTAAATTCCAAGTTAATAACATCCTCCAACAAACAGATCTCACAGGATCTTGCATATTCTTTGTCTCAGGCCTGATTACCCTGGGGGTCCACCATCTCCAGTCCCAGCTGGCCCCTTTGGCTATTTGCTAAGCTCTGGAGACTCTGGCTGCAAAGAGACTTGGATTTCTCACATCTGAGTACAAAGACTCAGGCTAAGAGGGGGCAGGGGTAGATCCCAATCACCCCTTCCTTTCCACAGCCCCTTCAATTATTTCCACAGTCTCGTGTGACTTATTTCACAGAGGCCTTTATGAGATCAGCTCCTGTCTTAGGTCGCTTCTCTCTGAGAAGTCTTAATCGTCATTGGAAACTGATCTAGCATTCAAGGCCAGGGACAGAACAAACAGGTAGTGTTCATGCCAGGTGAATAAGTTTTGTCTCCTTAGTGGCTCCTGATCTGGAGGTTTCTCACTCAGCCTAAGTCACATGGGGGTCACAGCTTCCTGAGACCAGGCAGGGTGGCCCTCAACACCAGGTTAGATTTGCAGCTTGGTTTTTCCTAGGAATCTTCAAGCCCAACACAAGAAGCAGCCATCTCAGATTACTTTATAGCTCAGACATGGTGCCCCAGGCAAAACACAGGAGGGGTCTGACCTTGGTTTGCACCACCTGGGAAACCCCAGAGCCAGTGCACCCAATCAACAGCTACAGACCATAACAGAGCACCACCACCCTACCCCTGCAAACTGATCCTCCATGGAGGGCAGAGTTTGGCTGTCAGTGGTCACAGCCAGCTCTTGCTACTGACTGGCCTGGGTAAATCCCTTCCATTGATCTGCTCAACTACCAAAGGAGGGTGTATTCAGCCCCCATGAAGAGCACACCTCAAGTACCCAGCTTGGGTAATAGGGGAAGCTGTGCCTCCTGAACCTACAGGACACCTACTACATTAGGCCATACAACAAAGACACATAGTCAAAGCAGCTCTACCTAACCCATTGAAACAAACACAGAGAGGCTGCCAAAACAAGAAGATAAAGAAACATGGCCCAAATGAAAGAATAGATCAAAACTCCAGCAAAAGAGCTAAATGAAATTGAGATAAGCAATCTATCAAATCAGAGTTCAAAACACTGGTTATAAGGATGTTCAAGGAACTTTATGAGGACCTCAAATAGCGTAAAAGAATCCAGTCAGAAATAAAGGATACATTAAATGAAATAAATAACTATTGTTACATGGAAACAATAGTAGAGTGGATGAAGCCAAGAATCAAATAAATGATTTGGCACATAGGGAAGGAAACAACAACCATGCAGAACAAGAATGAGAAAAAAAGAATAAAAAAAATGAGGATAGTGTAAGCAGTCTCTGGGACAACAAGAAGTCCAATATTCACATCATAGTAGTACCTGAAGAAGAAAAAGAGCAAGAAATTGAAAATCTATCTGAAAAACTAGTGAAAGAAAACTTCCCTAATTTGGTTGAAGGAACTAGACATGCAAGTCCAGGAAACATGGGTAGTCCCCAAAAAGATGGATGTAAAGAGGTCTGTTCCAAAGCACATCATAAGTAAAAGGCCAAATATTAAAGATAAAGAGAGACTCTTAAAAGCAACAAGAGAAAATAAGTTAGTTACCAAATGGTTGCTGAATAGGAGGGTGGTAGGGGAGGATAAGTGAAAAGGTGAGGGATTAAGAAGTACAAAAAGGTAGTTACAGAAAAGCCTTGGGGATGTGAAGTACAGTATAGGAAATGTAGCCAAAGAACTTATATACATGACCTATGGACATAAACAATAGTGGGGAAGATTGCCTGAGGAAGTAGGGGTTGCTAGGTGGAAGAGGATATATGGGGGGGAATCAAAACAACTGTAACAATATAATCAGTGAAATGTAATAAAAATAAAAATAATACAAATAAATAAATGAAAATATTAAAAAAGAATTGCTATTAATTTTTCTTGAAAGTTTTGGTGAAATTCACCTTGAAGCCACCTGGGCTATTCTTTGTTGGAAGATTTTTGATTACTGATTTAACCTTATTTTTTTTGTTATTGACCTTTTTTAAGCTTTCTATTATTTGTTTTATTCACCCTTGGTAGGCTATATCTTTCTAAGAAACTACATATTTCTTCTAGATTTTTCCAAAATGTTGGCTAATATTGTTCGTAATGGATCTTTTATATTTATTCGATATCACTTGTAATATTTTTTCTATATATGATTTTATTTATTTGAATTTTTACACTTTTTAAATTATGTTTACTAGAGTGCCAGTGATTCTTTTCTTAGTCTAGCTAAGGGTTTTTCAATCCGGCTTCTTATGTTTTTAAGAACACGCTTTAAATTTGTGGGTTTTCTCTCTTTTATTATTCTTTATTTCATTTATTATATGCTCTAATCCTCAGTATTTTCTTCCATTTGCTAATAGATTTGATTTGTTATTCTTTTTCTAATTCTTTGAGATGTAATGTTGTTTTTTTAATTTTAGAATTTTTATCTTAATGTAGATGTTTATCATTATAAAATTCCCTTTAGAACTGCATTTCCTATATCCCATAAGTTTTGGTATGTTGTGTCTTGTTTTCATTTGTTTCAAGACATTTTATAATTTTCCTTCTGGTTTGTTATTTGACTCAACGGTACTTCAAGAGTGTGTTTTGTGATTTTTATGTATTTGTGAATTTTTCTGTTTTCTTTCTGCTGTTGATTTATAGTTTACCTATTACCTAAAGACAAATCATCTTCCACCACCATACATTGTTCCCCTTTACCTTTGACTACCCCCTTAACTCTTTCCCTCTGGTAACCACAATACTATTGTTTGTATCTCTGAGTTTCAGTTTTATATATCACAAGTGAGTAAGATCACATGGTCCTTAGCTTTTTCTGACTGACTTATTTCACTTAGCATAATATTCTCAAGTGCTATCTATGATGTCACAGATGGTAGGCAGTATTTCATCTTTTCTTATTGCTGAGTAGTATTTCATAGTATATATGTATCACATCTGTTTTTTATCTAATCCTCTATTGAAGGACGCTGTTGGGGATCACTTTGTGTAGTTTCAGAGGCTGTAGTCCCTCATGAGCAGGTCTTGAAAGAGGCCAGTAAGTCTCACTGGAAAGCCAGGAATGCAAGGGGCAAGCACAACCCAACACTGACACCAAGCGTTCCCATGGGAAATCAGGCCTGATAAAAACATTGCATCCTTTGAAGCTTGCTTTACTTTGCTTTGTTGTGGCCCTGTTCATATAAACCAGATGATTAAGTTCAAAGCATAAGGAATGAACTACTTGGGTCATAAAATACACCTTTATAACCCTCTGGTGTCAGATGTCTCAGAGAACCTGACCCCAGAAGACCTCTGTGTTCCTTCAATTGTTATCTGTAAATAATATTTGTTTTCCCTGCACATATCGTGCCCAATAAAAGCCATTTCAGAGAAGGGCTCAGGGCATTCTCCACTAGAGGGAATCTCTACTCCCTTTCTTGCCAGAACAACAGAGTGTGCCCAGGATGACTTACTCTCATCTGCAGTGGCCAGGAGAGCTCTGCTGGCTAGGGTTCCCCACAGGACACTTTGGTTGTATCCATGTCTTTTTTTATTTTAGTATATTTTAACTTAAAAAAATTAATATTGTTCAAGTACAGTTGTCTCCATTTCCCCCCCACCATCTCCCTCACTCCACCCATCCCCACCTCCCCCCTTGAACCTAACTCACTTTGGCTTTGTCCTTTAAACATGTTCCTTGTTCTCCGTCTTCCCCGCCCCCATAATCCCTCTCCCCTCTCTCCTCCGTTTACTGTCAGTTTGTTGTTTATTTTAATGTATCCAGTTATATTTTGCTTGCTTGTTTGTTTGGTTGATTAGGTTCCACTGGGTTGTCTCCATGTCTTGGCCACTGTGAATAATACTACAATGAACATAAAGGTGCATATATCTTTGGGAATAATTTTTTTTGGGTTTTTTTGGGGGGTAGACACCCAGAAGGGGGATTGCTGGGTCATATGGTAACCCTTCTTAACAGTTTGAAGGACTTCCAGATTGTTTTCCATAGTGGCTGTACCATTTTACATTCCTGCCAAAAGTGAACAAGGGTTTCTTTTCCTTCACAACCTTTCCAACACTTGTTATTACCTATCTTATTGATAATAGCTATTCTAACAGGTGTGAGGTGGTATCTCATTGTAGTTTTGATTTGCATTTCCCTATTAGCTAGTGAGGCTGAATATCTTTTCATATATCTGTTGGGCACTTCCATGTCTTTTTGGAAGAAGTGTCTTCTCAGGTCTTCTACCTATTTTCAATTGGATTGTTTGTTTGGTTTTGAATTGTATGAGTTCATTGCACATTTTGTATATTAATCCCTTGTTGTAGCTGGTGTTTGTAACTATTATCTCCAATTTGGCTGATTGCCTTTTTGTTTTGTTGTTACTTTCTTTTGCTGTGCAGAAGATTTTTAGTTTGACATAGTCCTATTTTTTTTTATCTTCACTATTCTTACCTTTGGGGTCAAATTCATAATATGTTCTTTAAAAATATTTCATAAGTTTAGAATCTATGTTTTCTTCTATGTAATTTACTGTTTCAGGTCTTATATGGAGGTCTTTGATCCATTTAGAACTAAATTTTACACAGGGGGACAAAGTGTGATCTAATTTCATTCTTTTGCATATAGCTTTTGAATTTTCCCAGCACCATTTATTAAAGAGTCTTTCTTTTTTTCATTGTGTATTTTGGATCATCTGTCAAAAATTATTTGCCCATATATGTGTGTTTTTTTTGCTTTTATTTCCAGACTCTCAGTTCTGTTCCACTGGTCAGTGTGTCTGTTTTTTATATATTCTTTACCTGTTTTGATTATTGTACCTCTGTAGTTAATTTGAAGTAAGGTAGTGTGATACCTCCATCTTGTTCCTGCTTTTTAGGATTGCTTTGGCTACTCAGGGTCTTTGTGGTTCCATACAAAATTTGATGATTTTTTGTTCTATTTCTTTAAAAAATGACATTGGAATTTTGATGAAATTTCATTAAATCTGTATATTGCGTTGGGTAATGTGGCCATTTTATCTATGGTGATTCTTCCAATCCATGAACATGGAATACCTTTCCATTTCATTGTGTCTTTTTAAATCTCTTTTATTAATTCTTTCAGTATATAGGTCCTTCAAATCCTTATTCCTGGGTATTTTAGTCTTTTGGGTGC
This sequence comes from Tonatia bakeri, assembly GCA_004024845.1. Taxonomy (NCBI): domain Eukaryota; kingdom Metazoa; phylum Chordata; class Mammalia; order Chiroptera; family Phyllostomidae; genus Tonatia; species Tonatia bakeri. The sequence continues at coordinate 61,376 of PVIA01007809.1, forward strand.
AATTTGAAAGGGATTTTTTTTTATTTCTTTTTTTTCTGAAGTTTCATTGTTAGTATATGGGAAATCATTGGATTTTTGTACATTGATTTTTTTATCCTGTGACTTTAGTGTATTTTCTAATAGTTTGTTGGTTGAGTTTTTAGGGGTTTTTATATACAGAATCATGCCATCTGCAAAAAGTGACACTTTTACTCCTTTATTCTCAATTTGGATGCCTTTTATATATTTCTTTTGCCTGATTGTTCTGGCTAGGACTTCCAGAACTATGTTGAATAAGAGTGGTGAGAGTTGATATTATTCTCTTGTTCCTGATCTTAATGGAAAAGCTTTCACTTTTTCACCGAGTATACTGGCTGAGGGTTTGTGATATATGGCTTTTATTACATTGAGGTATTTTCTTTCTAAATGAGGTCATTTTAAATTACACTCAATATATATTATTCAAAAAATTACTAGACCAAATTTCACTTTCTCATTATAAATCAAACCACCAGTTTCTTTATTTTTGTCCTGCTTCTGGCTGCATTGCACTGATTACGACAGACAGAAAAGTCAGCAGCCAATTTTCACAGATTCATTCTTCCTAGAGTAAGAATGCCAGCAGTCATTTAAGGCTAGCTAGGAGAAGTAAAAAGTTTGTTTAGTAGTCTCACCTCACATCCATCAGAGTTATTAATGTCCTGAAGTGTGCTGGGGAATCTCATTGTTCTTCACTGATAACAGGATGTGTCAATAAAATCCTGTTATAACTATTTTTGATATTGTCATAGCTAAGTAGATGATGCAGCTTTGCCATAATAAGGATTTATTATGACAAATACTGTCCAACTAACAGTATTTTGTGAAGAAGAGTACGTTTGTTAACTAGAATTAATTTTTGTGTGGGTACTAAAACATGTCTTCTCTATTCTGCCTGGCATTTCTTTATTTTATTATAATTAATAAATTAACATTTACTAATTTCATGTTTGGAGTCAAGGAATCAATTATTTAAATGTTGGCTGTGTGGATTAATGATATACTTCACAACTAGGATTTATATAGTTCATCTTGGGCCAAGAACAAAGAGTATTTGTTATATATGTTCTACACACTACCAATCAAATAGTTTAAGGACATGGTAGGTTGAGGAAGCATCGCATTTTAGATTTAGAGTTTCTTCACTTTTGAATCTTAGGTATTTCACTTGTTTTGTAATGTTGAACAACTCTAGCAATGTTTCTGAAAGTCAACTCTAACATTTTGAAAAAAGTAAATAAAAATGATGAATTATGATAGGTTTTTCACACATTTTCATACCATTTCTGTTTAAATTGTGCTTTTTAAAGATTACATTCTAGTTTCATTAAGAACAACATGACTGTAATTATAAGTATTTCAATTAAAGGTAGGAGTATGTGATAGTACTTCTTTATATTGAATTTTAATGTTCACTTATCATTTCTGTTATTAGAAAATGAATAAGAAGTTAAGAAATTAAACAGCTTTAAGGCATAATTCTGTTATAACCTATTTTTTAAAATAAAAATATGATTTTTAAAATAGACCCTTTTCTGATGATCAGTACATAAAGATATATTATGAGCATACTGTATTATTTTAAGCCACTGAATGTACACTAACATGAGTAAAATAAATACTCCTTATCTACCTACAAATAAAAATGCTAGAATTATTAATTTATTGATTGCAATATGCCAAAATAACCACAATACATACTGAAATGTTCAGAAATACAAGGATGGATATGGAAGCCCGTAATGTGAAAAAGGAAGAAATTCCAGGTAAAAAAAAATGGAAAATCATAATTACACACCCTTTGTCTGGACTAAATAGACAGCTGTGTCAAAGGCTGGAAGACCATACCACAGTCAGGAATTCTGAACTTTCCCTTTTCCACACCTTTCCCTATGAACTCCAGTTGGTGGCTGGGAAGGGGCAGCAGCACTTAACCTGTAATCCCTAATGTTACAGGAGGCAGGAGAAGTGATCCAGAGAGTGATTTTTCTGAAGTCTGGACTTCCAAGTTGCAAATTGCTCTGCACTGAGGACTGCTTGTTCAGTCAGGGAGCACCCTCCAGTGCAGCAGTTCGCACTGCACCTGAAAGCACCCCAGCGTTTGCTCACGGCAACATGCATGCACATTCCCTCTGACCCGGGACAGAACCGCACCAGAACACTCCGCAGAGTGTCTGTGCTTCAACGCAGGTAACTGAATACCAGTAGTGTTTTGGCCCTTTGGTGATCTTAAAACACCTTTACCAAGAACATCATATGATCAATAATGTTGAATAAAGTAATCCGTCAAATCATTTTTTGGCCTTATGAAAAAATCCTCATGATACTGAGTAAAGTTACTGAAACTGAGTCAGAAGATGAAGAAAGCTGGAATTTTTGTCTGGGACAAGCTTCAAAATTCTGAAATTCCTTCATTATAAAATCATCTGGCTCTCTGACAAGAATAATATAAGCAATGCAGGGAGCAAGTCAAAGAGAAGTGGATAAGCACATTAAACTCTTTGGAGATGGTTCCAGTGATGACTATCTTATATCATATCAACCAAAAGGGTAAAGTGGAAAAATTATGAGACTGAATATGTGAGATGCTGCAGTTCTGGTAGAAACAACTCCACTCATTACTGGCAATGTATCTTTAGCACTAATTCCATAGTTCTCAATTTTCCTATTGTGTAGATGAGAGAATCGGATTAAGGTGTTCAACTCGGGCAAGTTATAATATTTAGGGAAGGGAATGAGAAATTATTTTTGCTCAGTTTGAGTTTTCTTTATAGCCAATTAAAATATCTCTAAATTATATTATCATTTTTAATAATCAAAAATTAGATAATTTATCAATTAACTCTTCATTGGAACTGAAGGTATTAGATTACCTATGTAAAATAGTGGTTATTCTAAAAGAATGTCAAGCCAGCTACAAAAATTGTACAGACAAGATTGTGTGATCAAAATCTTCGAGCAAATTCTAATCTTATGCTGAACATAAGCCCAAATCCTTACTTTGAACTAGTAGCTCCTTATTATTGAACACTTTTCTTCTACTCTGATTTCAACTCCCGCTGCTCTCTCTTTTAAGCACTCTGTTTCAGCCACACTGGACCCCAAGCATTCTTTAATATCTAGACATTTTCACTTGATATTTTCCTTGCCTGGATCATTCTAGACATCATCGTGATTTGTCACTCATTTGCTGTAAGGTTCTCTCTGTTCAGATGGCATTTTATGGACAAGTGGCTGAGAAATAGTGAAGTGCTTTTTATAAGTAACTCATAAGAAATATCAATTTTCTACCATCCTTGTCACTATATATCCTCATTACTGTTTTATCTTTTCTCTTTATAGCACATATTGTCATCATACAGTATGTTCATATTTTATTTTGTCTTTTTTCTTTAGGATTAAAGGACAATGATTTGCTGTTGGTTTTATTGACAGCAGTATATACAGTGCTTATGTAATACATAGCTTAGAACAGGTCTACTAAATGAATGAATCCAGTTTACCTCTCTACACTCTGAACTAGTTTATCAAAACAAGAGGCACTATTGATGCATCCACTCCACTCCACTATCTAGAATTCTCCCCTTCATATGCCCCTTCTCACCCTGAGAGTCCTCAAGAAAAAGTCACTGTCAGACCAACACCACAGTCTCCAGGAATTCCTGTTCAGTTTTAGCAGAATTCTTAAGTTATGTGATTTATTACTGTAAAATATGCTGTCAGCTAACTCATATGTTCTTTATTCTTTTTTTCATTATTAATGTCCAGTACAAACTGCTTCTGCATTCTTCATCCCAACCAAAGCCTCCACTGATTTACTCTTTCTGAACCTTTCTGTTAGTGTTTTTCTTTCATGATGAACACACTACTCTGTTCTCAGTCTATTTACTAATTGGACTTTTTATCACCTTGTGGTTTCCCCTGAAGACACCATTTCTCTCCAGTTCCCTCAAATGTGTCTTGTGCATTTATGATACCTTATAAAATAAGATTGAGGAATTTTATCTTTTCTTTTCATGCCCTCTTGCTTGACAATACCACCAGAAATTTATATTTTTATTATGTCCAACTTAATAAATAACACCAAAAATATTATATTAAATCATTAATGTATTTTGTGGTTTCTATCTAAAAATGTAATTATTTATTTTTGTTTAATTGTATTATTTCTCCATACATATGCATAACATATTGTAGAATTTAATAATCATTTGTTTCATGAAATAATAGCCTTCCTTTTACAAGAGCACCTTTATATTGCTCTGAGGTTAACATTATGAAATTACACTATAATATTACATTATGATTTATAAGCAATATATATTTGGTCATCCAGAAGGCTAAAATATATTTCATATATATTTTTATATATTTTATTTTATATATAAATATATTTATATGTTTTTATATTTCATATATATACAATCCCCATTAATGCTTCTTTGCTCATGCCTTCCAAAATTTTTAATATTTCCTGAGCTATAAGAGTGATGGGAGCATCTTTTGTTACAATATTTGGTTTCTTGATGTTTGTTCCTAAATTGCTTCAAAGCTATGTGAAATGGTGTCTTGTTAATTGCAACAAGTGGGTTTATATTAACGAGGTTACTTTTGGAAAGCACTTAAAAATGGGGACTGATTGCCAGGAAAAAAAAAAACAAACATGAAAATGAGGTTTGGAATTTCCAGTCTCACCTCCTGATTTCTAGAGAGGAGAATGGAACTGGACGTGAATCAATCACCAATAGCCACTGAGTTAATCAATCATGCCTATGTCATGAAGCTTTCATAAAAACCTCAAGAGACAGGTTGTGGAGAGCTTTCAGGTACCTGGGGAGAGTAGTAGACTTAGAGAGAACAGGAAAACTTTGTGTCCTTTCCCTATACTTGCCCTGTGTATCTCTTTCATCTGGCTGTTCCTCAGTTATATCTTTTTACAATAAACTAGTAATCTAGTAAGTAAAATATTTCTGAGTTTTGTGAGCCACTCTAGCAAATTCATTGAGCTAAACAAGGTGGTCATTGGAAGCACAGGTGACAACTTGGGCTTGTAACTGGCTTCTGAAGTTGGGCAAGGGGATGAGGAGAAGACTGAAACCTTAACTTATGGAATCTGATACTATCTCCAGGTAAATAGTGTCAGAATTGAGTTAAAATGTAAGGCAACCAGCTGGGTTTGAGAATTATTTGGTGCTATATGGAAATCTCCCTCCACACACTGGAACCAATGACCAATATCTTTACCCTTTAACTGCCTTTATAATGTAATATAATATACTTTGTGTCTTGACTCTCTGTTATAACAGAGTAAAGTCAAGCTCTACCTAAAAACCCCAATTAAATTTTCAAAATTTCATTCTTTCTCATTCAGACTTCTTTTTCTAATATCATTCTTCATTTCAGACCTCTTTGTTACCACTATTTTTTTTTATTTCTGAGCTCTTTATTCTTTTTTTTTACTGTTGTTCAATTACAATTATCCCCATTTCACCCACATTACTCTCACCCGCCCTACCCACCCCCCATTTCCCACATTCAATCCTCCTACCCCATTGTCTTTGTCCATGGGTCCTTTATACATGTTTCTTGACTTGACTCTTTCCCTTCTCTTCCCCATTATTCTCCTACTTTTAGCACTCCCCTTCTACCACTCAAACCTCTATACACCTCAAAATCCATTGGTTTTAACCTCATCGGTCAAGATGGTTTGCTCAGAGTAGCCTGCATTCCTTGACTCTACTGTGATGTAAATAAAGGCCTGTAATGAGCTAAATGTACAAGCCCCTCTTCTTATTGTATACATTTACAATACTTCACAGAAGTATACAAATAGAAAGACATGTTGGGCAAACACTAAGCCAAATACAATTAAGTGGCACATAGGTTTATTAATAGTAAACCAAAAAAAGTATGACAAAAACATATAAAGATTAAAAAGACACATATTAATGAAGGAATTAATAAATTAAAATGATAAAAAAAGTCATCCGGGGGTGGAGGATTGACCAAAAAGGAAAAAGGGCTCATGGACATGGACAACAGTGTGGTGATTCTGGGGGAAGGAGGGCATAAGGGGGCTGAATGGTAATAGAAAATAATACAATAAAGATTAAATAAAAAATGTTTTGTGAAAAATAAATAGAAATATAAAAGAAAAGTCATGTATATAGCTAATAAACAGTGATGTAATATACAAAGCAAATTTTCAGAATTGCCAAATGTGAGAAATCCATGATTATAGAGTTTGAACTACGTGTAATAGATAACAAGTATAGGGTATAAAGACAAAAAATTAGTACAATTAAGAATGATTTTAAAATAATTAACAATCACACTTTTAAAAAAGCTAATTATATGTGTGTATGTATGCTCATATGCATATATGTTTATACACGCATCTGTGTAGACATGCAATTTATATATGTATATATACATATACAAACAGAAAAAAACATAATTTGCTTTATTTTCATTAATTTCACTATCAAATGTAAATTTTAAAAAATTGACAGCTTTTTAAAAACTTTTCTCATTCTGAAGAAAATTGGGGTATTAATTTTGCTTCCTTGTCTAGGAAAAAGATTGAATATCTTTTCACATGTTATTGGTCACTTGTTTCTTTTCTCCTAAAATTTATTTCTTGTGTGTGTGTGTGTGTGTGTGTGTGTGTGTGTGTGTGCATGCTGAGAATTATATTGCTCACCCTGCATTTAAAATTTCTTCTAGTATGTAAAGGCTGCTATGTCAAAATAAACAATCTGAAGATTCCCTGAACCTGAGGCTTTGCCTTTGTCTTGAAGGCTCTGGCAGTTAGATGTATTCATACTACACTTTGATATGGAAGTGAGTCATGGGGTGAGAAGAGGCACTGTGGGTGTATCATTTTGCTTATGTTGATTTTGTCAAGGTGTTGAAGTTCTGAGGTCAGAACTAAAGATTTCTAATTTTCTCATAAATCTCTTGCATACATTTTAATGAATACCCTCAGATGTTGTGGGGTTGTTTTTTATTGATTTATCTATCAACCTATTCAACTATTTATCCATCTATACAACCTTTAATGTAGTTTCTTGATGTGGACGTGGCCCATGGGGTCAGTGTGTTGTGACTGTGACAAACAAATTCACATGGACTGCAGAAGTCCTGTGGAGAAGGGAGGCATGGCAGCTCTCTAAGTGAGAGAGGGGGCCCTGACCCCTGCCTGGACAAGCTTTTATTGCTTTTCTGGGCACATTACATTGATGATGGTTCTCATTTAATATGCACAGGTTCCCTTTAGGTGGTTACCTTTCACAGATAACAAAGAAGAGGATGTTCCTAATTGCATCAAAGAAGGATATTTGCAAATGCAAGGGAAAAAGTGGTTGACCTGGTTACACTCATCCTTGGGAGGTTTAGCATAGATTTTAGGAACTTACTTTAAAGATATGCAGTAAACATTTGCTGCCTCAATTTAGGGTGAGGGAGTTTTAGCAAAAGGAAGCCTCATAGTAGCCCAGGTACAATGTGGGCTTGATTCCCTGCAGGAAAACCTATCTGTGGGCTTGCATCCTGTGTGCTGACTTGCTTCCCACTGGATTTTTGCAGTCAGGGACTGGGCTACATTTCCCTTGCCACAGGGAACGGTTCCCCCTAGTTTCTCAAATGACAGAGTCAGCTGAGCTCCACAGTGTATAGATATGTATCTGTGTAAGGCTATTTCAAGCTATTTTAAGTGTTACATTTTTGCTACATTTTCTCGTTGTTGCTGGTATACTAGAATTGCCATTTTTTTCATAGCCCAATTTCACTGTAAAACAAACCACAATTCAGGTACATATAAGAATAAGCACTTATTCTCATGCTCAAGGATCTGTAGTTCAGCTAATGTGACTTCACATCAGGTTGCATATCTATGGGTCAACTGATGCCTCTTTGCTCCCTGTATATTCATTGTGGAGCTCATATGAAAGCAGCAGCAACAGCAATTTGCCTTTGGCTACTGCTCCCCCTCACATCTTTACTCAACTTTGCAGCAAAATTTTTAAAACAATGGTCTAAAACAGGGGATGGCATACCACACACACACACAAAAAAAAACAGACATCAGAAGGGTGCAATTATAAAGGACAGTATAAATGCTTATTTTCTTCTTTCTTCTCTAATTGATTTTAAAATTAATTGTATGAAACAATGTATATGTAATTGTATTGCTGTGGCTGTAACATATAGAAATGCAACACATTTACAAGTAACCCAGAGGTGTGGATAGGAGCAAAACTGTACTAGACTAAAGAAATTAAGCCAGATGGTAACTCAGTTACTCAGGGACAAATGAAAAGAATCATAAATGGTAAACAAAAAGATAAAAACAAGCTATATAAATATATACTTGTTCTCTTTTTTCTGAGTTTCTTTAACCAATATAAATTAAATAAATTATAATTTTAAAGTATTACAATGTATTGTTGGCTTTGTTGTATATATTAATGTAATAAATACAACAATAATAGCACCAAAAGGAGGAAGAAAGAATAGATGTGTACAGGAGTAAAATTTTTATATCTCAGTGGATTAAGTTAATGTAAATCTAAAGTTGATTCTGATAAATTTGAATGTATACAGTAAGCCCTATAGCAAATAACTAGAAAATATAATGAAAATTTTTATTAAAGGAATTAAAATGTTACACTAAAAAAATCCATTTAATAAAATAATCCATAATACAAAAGCAAATAGTAAAGGAGAAAGAGAGAATAAAAAGTCATGGCATATAGATGCAAAAAGTAAAAAGACCAATGCAAATCTAACTTTATCAATAATAACATTAAATATGAGTTGATTAAACAATTCAATCAAAAGCAGATGGGAAAAAGCATGAACTCACTATGTGCCATGTCCAAAGGACACATTTTAGAGTCAAAAACGCAAATAGGTTAAAAGTTAAATGATGGAAAAAGATATAGAGTATTTACCAAATGAGAACTGGAGAGGCTATACTAAGGTGATCAGACTAAATAAACTTTAAACAAATGTTCATAGCAGCATTATTCAAAATAGCCACAAGTGGAAACAATTCAAATACCCATAAACTGATGAACAGACAAACAAAATATGGTATAATAATATCTTATCTGTTAATAAAAGGAGTAAACAAATAGCAACAATACCAAACCCTGTGGAGGACGGAGAATCTGATGTCCAGAATTGTCAAATTATTATTTTCTTAATGTCCATTTTTCTCTTCCTTTTTTAATAATTTCTATCTCTTTAATGTTCTATATTTGGTGAGATAGTATAAATGTAATTTCCTTTGGTTCTTTAGACATACTTTCATATAGTTCTTTGAACATATTTAAAATAGAAGATTTTAAATATGTCTCAAGTTCAACATCTGGGCTTGTTCAAGGACATTTTCTATTGACTACTGTTTTTTGTTCTTTGTATGGGCCACATTTTCTTCTTCTTTTTCTTATGTGTATTTCCCTGATAAATAAATTTAGTGCTATACACTTTCCTCTAAGGAATCTAGTTTCTTCAGTTCTTAAATATTTGAAGTGTTCAGTAACTACATTAAATGTGATTATCAGAATCTGTCTGTGAAACACTTAGCCATTCCTATGTCAGATCAGAGTTGGGTACCATTTATTAATCCACTTTCTAAAATTTTCTCTTTGTGACATATTTATCTTTTAAAACACTTAATTTTCTGTCATCTCAGTGATTTTTTGAGATTCAATTTATAATTGGTCATGAATAACTGAAATTTAATGTTATTTTTAAGGATATGAACAGAATATAAAAAATAGCTAATAATTGTTAAAGCCAAATAGCTGGTATTTAGGCATTCAAATCTTATTTTGTAGATTTTTTAAAAGGCTGCCATGTTTAATAATTTAAAAGGGGGTATAATGGTAACTGGAACTGAAGTTAACTGGTTTACTGATCAGACCACAACTTTTGCCTATATATGATATATTCAGTGATTATTTTTCATTGAACTGGCCCATGAATTCATTTATGGTACTTAAATTCAATTTCATAAGCTAGTTAAAAGTCTTTTACTCTGGGATTATTACGGCATATCTATCTTTTTGACTCACTTTTTCCTATTGTTTTTCAGTAATTATTTATTCAGAAACAGTTTTCGTGTAAACTTATTATACTCAAAATCACAAAAGTCAGATTTACTTTTTAACCTTAATAATAAATTTATTTTCATGTATTCCAGGGGCTCCACAGTCTGTCCACTGTCCACGTGCCAGTGCGCACAAACACGTTTCGTACTCTCTCTGGCACCACAGAGACTTGAATATTTCTCTAAATATGTTTTTTATTTCTGTGCTTTTAAAAGGCTGTCTGACATGCTTTTCTGCCATTCCAGAAAACTTCAACAAGTTCCTCAAACCCAGATATTATTCCACCACACAGCTCAGAAAGTCCACCTTGATACTTGTTAGCTCCCTGAAATTTGCTAAAAATATGTATTTTAAAAATTAACTGTTAAAGTTTACCTTATGCTAGTCACTGGCATCCTTAATCTTAACAATTCATTATTCACCTTTTATCCCTAAAACTTCAAAACAACAGAGCAAATAAATATTTTATAATTTTTCATGGAAGCCAGTATAGTGCTTAGGTCTGGAATTAATTACCGATTGACTAATTATTCCTCTCTTTGGAAAAGGAATCATGCCATTGTTAATTGGTGAAATTCAGTATTATTTGATAGACTCATTCTTTAGGTGCATTGATTGGACAACTATTCAACATGATGATAATAGATGAGTGAAGCAAGTCACCATATGACTTAACTATGAAATAACTGTATTGAACTCTGGCTGGTGTGGCTCAGTGGATTGAGTGCGGGCTTCTGAAGCAAAGGGCTTCTGGTTTAATTTCCAGTAAAGGCACGCTGCCTGGGTTGCAGACCAAGTCCCTAGTGGGAGTGCACAAGACACCACCACCACACATTAATGTTTCTCTCCCTCTCTTTCTCCTTTCCTTCTCTTCTCTCTAAAAGTAAATATATAATTTTTTTAAATAACTATTTTTGACAATCAATAGTAGAGAAGCACATATCACTGAAAATTATTCCAGATTTCATATTCTGCAAAGAAGTATTTAATAACATGAAAATCTGTGACTTTAGGAATTTAGAATATGGGTGATTATAGGTGCAGGGGTATCAAGCTTTGATCCCAAGTCTTTCCAAGACTTGTTTATGATAATCAATGCAGCACATGAGTTCAGTGACTCTGGGTTGCCAGGTGCCAGGTAAATGTTTAATAGACATTTCTAAAAATACCTATTATAGTCATGTGAAGTAAAGAAAATTAGCTACTATGCATTTTGAAAAACAGCTGTGTGCTATTGACCTGATTGGAAGTTGTTTTAACCATTTTGTTGGAAACAGTTGCAAGAATTCATTGTATCATCTGTGACATCTGTTGTTATAAGAAATAGCATCTGGTTGCAAATTCACTGGTCTGCTATAATTATGTAAAAATGACAATTTTCTCTTTCATGCATTTACTATTGATGAGTGGTGATGTTGGAGATTTTACATGTTTTAAAATATGCATTTTAACAAATACAGGAATACAAAATCACCTACGCATTTTAAGCTTTCTGTTTAGCCTTGCTTTCTGCAATGTTGTGGACCCAACACTATTTTAAAAGAGAAATAATCTGCTTCATCTCTGTGTGGTATAGAATCACAACAAGAATTTCCTGAAAAAATTACAGGAATTCTCTCCCACTTCCCAATCAGCAATTTCAGATTTTCCCAAGGTCTTATCTATCTAGTTTGTGACATCACATTTTTTGATCGACTGATTTTTATTAGGGTACAGCTGAGGTATAACATTATATTACTCTCATGTATACAACATTATGATATAGTATTTGTATACATTGAGAAATGATTACCAAAATAAGTCTAGTTAACATCTGTAAACATGTATAAGTACAATTTGTTCTTGTGATGAGGATTTTAGATATATCTTAGCAAATTTCAAATATGCAATACAGTATTATTAATTATGATCACCATGCTGTACATTACATCCTCAGGAATTCATTATTTCATAACTGAAAGTTTGTAACTTTTGACTCCTTTCATCTATTTCTCCCACCTCCCACCTTTGGTAATCACCAATCTGTTCTCTATCTTTTGAGTTTGTGTTGTTGTTGTTGTTGTCATTGTTGTTGTTTTAAATTTGACATAAAAGTAAGAGCTCGCAGCATTTTTATTTCTCTGTCTGAGTTATTTCACTTGGTATAATGTCCTCCAGGTTCATTTATGTTGCCATAAATTACAAGATTTTGTTCCTTCATATGGTACAATAGTATTCCATTGTATATATACATACATGAGGTCAGTCTGGAAAAAGTCCAGCCGTTGTTAATAAAATGAGAATGGTTTTCATGACATTGATATAACCTGGCAGCCAAGGAGAGTGGACTGAAATGCGCATGTGTGAACAATGATGATTTCACTGTACTAGTCTGTGGGGGTGGTAGATGCCATTGAGTGATCATGTGTACTGTGTGACCATCACATTCAAAATGACTGAGTGAGCAGAGCACCAAATCTGCATCAAATTTTCTGTTAAGCTTGAACATTCTTCCACAGAAACTATTTAGATGATTCAGAAGGCCACAACTATGGGCAACTGGTGATTGGCAGCTTCATTATGACAATGTGCCTGCTCATATATCATATCTTGTGCAGAGTTTTTTAGCAAAATGGCAAATCATCCAGGGGACTCACCTCCCCTACAGCTCAGATTTGGTGCCCTGCCACTTCTGGCTTTTTCCAAAACTGAAATAAGCCTTCAAAAGGGAAGAGATTTCAGACCATCAATAGGATTCAGGAAAATATGGTGGGGCAGCTGATGACAACTGGGAAAACTGTGTGAGATCCTAAGTGCTTACTTTGAAGAGGATTGAAGGGTCATTGTCCTATGTACAATGTTTCTTGTATCTTGTATCTTCTTCAATATTTTTCATATTACATGGGCGGGTACATTCTAGGTAGACCTGGTGTAATATATATATTTTTTCACATCTTTTTACCCATTCATTTACTGATGAAAACTTAGGTTGATTCCATAGTGTAAATAATATTATAATGAACATCTTTTAAAACTAGTGTTCTTTTTGTTCTGTGTAAATACCAGAAGTAGAACTTTTAGATCAAATAGTAATTTTAGTTTTATTTTTGAAAGAATTTCCATATTTTTTTCCATGGTGGTTATATGAGTTTACATTTCTGCCAACAGAGCACAATGGTTCCATTTTCTCCACCAGGCCAACACTTGTTATTTATGTTTCTGATAGCCTAACAGGTGTGAGTTGATATCTCATTGTGGTATTGATTTGCATTTACTTGATGATTGATGATGTTAAGAATTTTTTCGTGTACAATATGCAATGTCTATAGATCTTTGGAGAAATGTATTTTCAGATCCTCCCCTCATGTTTTAAGCATTTTTTTGCTATTGAGCAGTATGACTATTTGCACACATTTAGTATAACTATTCAACTCTCTTTCATAGTTCTTTTCATATGTCATGCACATTTTCATCTAAAATGTATCATGGAAATATAGAAATAAATTCTTAGAAACATACGGTCTTTCAATACTGAATCAAGAAGAAACAGAAAATCTGAACATACTGATTACTGCCAAAGAAATCATATCACTAATCAAAAACTCCCAACAAACAAACGTCCTGTACTGAATAGCTCCAAAGGTGAATTTTACCAAACATTCCTAAAGAATTAACACCTATCCTTCTCAACTGCTCAAAAAAAAAAAAAAAATCCAACAGGAGGAAAGTCTCCCATGTTTATCTTATGAGGACATTACCCTGATTCCAAAACCAAAGATATCACAAAAAGGAAAGAGAAACAGAAAAGAAAATTGCAAGCCAATATCCCTGAACATTGTTGTAAAAATTCTCAATAAAATATTAGCAAAGTGAATTCAGCAGTACATTAAAAAGATTATACACCTGATCAAATCGTATTCATTCCTGGGATATAAGTTTGCTTCAATATCTGCAAGTCAATTAATGTGATATACCACATAAACAAAATAAAGGATGAACATGACACAATCATATCACTAGTTGCAGAAAAAGCATTAGACAAAATCCAGCATCCATTTATGATAAAACCTCTCAGCAAAGTGGAAATAGAGGGAATATACCTCAATATAATAAAGGGCTTATATAACAAACCCACAACTAACATCATACTCAATGGGAAAAAGCTAAAAGTGCTTACCTTGAGCTCTCTCTCTCTCTCTCTCTCTCTCACACACACACACACACGCACTCACACACACGTCCAATTTAAAATGAGTAGAGGATGTAAAAGAACATTTCTCCAAAGAGGACATACAGATGGCTAATAGATCCATGCTCAATGTCACTAATCAACAGGGAAATGAAAATTAAAACCACAGTGAAATATCATTTCACACGTCAGAATGGCGACCATCAATAAATCAACAAGCGTTAGCAAAGATATGGAGAAAAGGGAACCTTCATGCATTGTTATTGGTGCAGACACTACGGAAAATGACATGGAGGTTCCTCAAAAAATTAAAAATAGAACTACCTTATGACCCAGCAAGTCCACTTCTGAGTATACATGCAAAGAAATCCCAATCAGTAATTTGAAAATATATATGCATATATATTCTCTGGAGCATTATTTACAAGTACCTAGGTAAGGAAGCAACCCAGGTGCCCATCAGTAGATGAGTGGATAAAGAAGTGGTCCATGTATACAATGAAATATTTCTCAGCCAAAAAAAAATGAAAACTTACCATTTGTGATAGCATGAATGACCTAGAGAATACTATGCTAAGTCAGATAGCAAAAGAAAAATACCATATAATATCAGGTATATGTGGAATCTAAAGAGCAGAATAAACAAACAAACATAAAAAAAGAAATAAACTCATAGATACAGAGAACAGACTGAGGGTTGCCAGAAGGGATGTGTGTTGGGAAACTGGGTAAGAAAGGTGAAGTGATTAAAAAGTACAAATTAGTAGTTACAAAATAGTCACAGGGTTGCAATGTGCAAGCTACAGAATA
This sequence comes from Tonatia bakeri, assembly GCA_004024845.1. Classification (NCBI taxonomy): domain Eukaryota; kingdom Metazoa; phylum Chordata; class Mammalia; order Chiroptera; family Phyllostomidae; genus Tonatia; species Tonatia bakeri. The sequence continues at coordinate 76,490 of PVIA01007809.1, forward strand.
TAGTAAGTAATGATGTAGTAACCAAGTATGGTGCCAGGTAGTTACTAAAATTATTGGGGAGGTCATTACATTATATAATTGTCTAACCACTATGCTATACATTTGAGACTAATAGAAAATAATATTTACTGTCAACTATAATTGAAAAATAAAAATGAGTGAATTAATTAAATATATCATTAATCTATCTTTTCATTTCCCATGGCTTATCATAAGTCTAAAACACTGAAACTATGTGTGTTCAATAATTATACCAAGTATCAGTTCAATCAGAACAACACATCCCCAGGCAGAATCCTTCTTCTGGGTTTGGTATCAGCCAGAGTATTTCAACTATTGGTAATAGGAAATGCTGAAAAACTCTCAAGCGGTTAGGACATTATTATCTTATAAGATGTTCAGGAGTAAAGCATCTGCAGAGTTGTTTATTTCAGCAACTTTAGGATATCATAGAATATTCCTTCATTTATTAATTCACTCATTTATTCATCCAACAAATATGTACTAAGCACCTATAACCTATCAGGCTTCATTCAAAATACTTCACATACATCAGTGAATAAAAGTCATAGATGACTGCCCTATGGAATTACATTCCCATTGTGAGTAGCAGATAAATAACATACAGCACACACATTAAATAGTAAATATTTAGTATGCTGGAAGATAATGGAAGCTATGGAGAAGAAATGAGTAGGGAAAAAAAGATTAAGGACACTGAATTTGCAAATTTAAGCAGGATGATCAACCTCTGAGAATGAGGCATGCATGCACTCTTTAAGGAGGTGAGGTGATTTTCCAGGCAGATATCTGAGGAAATATCTCATTAGAGGACAGAACTCATACAAAAATCACAAGAGACAGTTGCACCTGACAACTTGAAAAGACTGTAAAGATGCCAGAGAGGCTGCAACAAATTGAGCAAATGATAGAATAGAATTTCATTTAGAGAGGGAGTCAGGGCTTTTTAGATAATTTTAAATCCATTGGCTTTTGCACAGTTTGAAATATTAAGTAATTGTTGGCTTTTAATTAAAAGAATGGCATAAAATAATTTACTCTTAAAAAATCACTCTGGCTGCTCTATAGACAATAGACTGTAGAGACCAGTGGAGCAAGGTAAGAAGCAGTGTTGAAATAATCCAGTAAAAACAATAGAAGCTCATAGCAGATGGCTGGTGGTAGAGTAGTCAGTAGAATCTGGTATATTTTGAGGTAGAAGGAATATGCTGCTCAAAATTTCTTTTGAAATTTTTGTATTTTTATTATTAATGACTTTGACGATTAATGATCAAAACATAATAATAGTCTTTAACAAGTACTTCAATTAAATAACATATACTCCATAATTCTGTTTATCATAAAGCACTTTTCACCTAACCAAATAAATATTATTCTTAACTTAGAAAATAAATTAACTATTCAGGAATCATCAACAAAATTATATAGAGTTGTTATTTACAAAAAACACACATTTAGAGTTTAAACATATGAATACATTAGATGAAAATAAAAACTACGTTTGGCCAGATTATCTGTACCTTTTTTGTGTTACCAAATTCAGGTTTGGTTACAAAAAAAAAAAAATTAACACTTCGTCTTCTCATCACTTTGAATGTTTAAATGCAGATTTTTTTTGCAAAAAAAGATGTCACAAAAAATTTGTTAAAAATTTTATAATATATCTAAGCTAACAATGCTCTTGGTGTTCCTTTAATTTTGCTTTCATTTCATATTTCACATTTACACACATTTTTCAAGGATACAAACTTTATTAGGAGTTAAATTTATGATATTTTCTTTCCTATCTTAATTTAATTGCAATTCTATTTCTGATTTTTCCTGTTTTTAAGGTTAAATACAATAAATATTTCATGGGTTTTCATACAATGACTTCTGTTCACACAAACTGACATAGAATTTTGTTTCTTTTTTTTCCCATTTTATTTAAATGATTGTCCAAGTACAGTTTTCTCCCCTTTACTCCCAATCAAGCGCACCCACCCCCGCCTCCCAACTTCCCTCTCATTACCACCCTCCCCCTAGTTTTTATCCATGTGTCTTTTAACTTTGTTCTTGTAAACCCTTCCCCTTTTCGCCTGAACTTACCTCTTCTCTCTCCTCTGGTCACTTTCTGCCTGTCCTCTAATGCAGTGTCTTTGACTATATTTTGCTTGTTTCTTTGTTTTGTTGTTTAGGTTCCTGTTAAAGTTGAAATCATGTGGTATTTATCTTTCACTGCCTGGCTTATTTCGCTTAGCATAATGCTTTCCAGTTGCATCCATGATGTTGCATAGGGTAGGAGTTTCTTCTTTCTTTCTGCTGCATAGAATTCCATTGTGTAAATGTACCATAGTTTTTCATCCATTCATTTACTGATGGGCATCTAGGTTGCTTCCAGCACTTAGCTATT